>JABBWL010000164.1:0-154274 GCA_016758765.1 Suillus cothurnatus
CATGAGATCAGGCATGGGCAGGTTCAGCGAAAAGTGACGCTTACCTCCATATTACAAACGGTTATGCAATTGTCGCGACAATCGCGGACGACTTCATACTCGATTTCTTTCCAACCTTTCATGCTCTTTTCCACGAGCACCTGAGGGCTAGTTGCAAACTGCTTTGCTACATAGAGCACGAAGCTGAGCTTCATCCTGAGCAAAGCCAGATCCTAAACCACCCAGAGCGTATGCAGCACGAATAATGACTGGGAAGCCGATCTCGCGCGCTGCGACAGCTGCTTCATCTGGAGTGGTAGCTGTAGCAGACTGAGCACAACGCTCCCCGATGTCCTCCATCGCTTGGGCAAATAATTGCCTATCCTCTGTCGTGATGATGGTCTCGATAGGGGTACCAAGAACCTGTACTCCAAGAGCCGCAAACTCATCTTTGAGTTTGATGCCGACATTAAGGGCGGTCTGTCCACCAAACGTCACGTAGATACCATCCGGTTTCTCGTACTTGATTATTTTGCGCACGAAATCGGGTGTCACCGGAAGGAAATACACTTTGTCCGCGAGACCCTTGGAGGTAGCGATGGTGGCAATGTTAGGGTTGACAAGAATAGTGTAAATGCCTTCCTCCTTGAGCGCCTTGATAGCCTGCGAGCCTGAGTAATCGAACTCGCCTGCTGCCCGATGGACAATCCACCGGAGCCAAGGACAAGAACTTTTTGGACATTGGCACGAGGGAAACATCTGATCATTGTCTTCCTTGCTCCTGCCCGGAAACGAAATGGGCACTAGGGTATTCGCGTTAACACAATCCATAACAATCCGGATAAAGTCATCGAAAAGAAATTCCGTGTCGCGAGGGCCAGGAGTAGATTCGGGATGGAATTGTACAGAAAAAAATGGCTTGTCTTCACAATAGATGCCTTCGTTACTACCGTCATTGGCGTTGCGGAAAAGCTCTTTCCATCCCTGAGGGAGAGTATTTGTGTCGACTTGGAAACCATGGTTTTGAGACGTTATGTAGCACCTTCCGGACAGTGCGTGAGTGCATGGGATATTATGTCCGCGGTTGCCGTATTTCATTTTTGAGGTAGTAGCTCCCGCAGCGAGAGCGAGCAATTGGTGCCCAAGGCAGATACCGAAGATAGGGCGGTTGCCCTTCTCCATTGCCTGAGCAATTCGCTTGACGGTGGACATGATTGTCACAGGATCACCTGGACCGTTTGATATGAACAGTCCGTCATATGGTTCGGCTTCATTAATGAAGTCGTAATTCCAAGGAACGACCTTGAGCTCCACTCCACGCTTAGTGAAGCATCGAATCTGATTATATTTCATGCCCACATCCACGGCGACAACGCGAAGGACACGTCCATTTGGATGAAAACGAGGTTGGCCTGTAGGCTTAAAAAGTCGGGGGGCCGATAATGATACTGCAGCGACGAGATTATCAGAGTTGGGATCGTGCCATGGGACATCGATATAGTCCTCCGAAGGTGGCGGCGAGGATGAACGTGAGACCGAGCGTGACTCCGGAATAAGAGGTTGCAAGCGGCGGGGAGGGGCATCTGACTTTCGCGCCAACACTCTGGCTAGCATGGAACCTTTCTCCCGTATCTTCTTGGTGAGGGCGCGTGTGTCCACACCACAAATGGCAGGGACATTGTTTTCTTTTAACCAGGCTCCAAGTGAAGAATTTGCCAAGAAATGGCTGTAGTCCTCAGTATATGCGCCAACTACGAGGGCAGCAATATGGATGCGGGATGACTCGAACTCCGAAGGGAGATCGTACAGTCAGTTTTGGGGGCGTTTGGGCACGCCATAATTTCCGATTAACGGATAGGTGAGGACAAGAATCTGGCCCTCGTATGAAGGATCGGTCAATGATTCTGTGTATCCCACCATACCTGAAATACAATAAATCAACAAGATGACATTGGACCACTGAAGTAAACTCCACCAGTCTGAAAGACGCATTCGCCTGCAACACTTTTTTCTTCCGCCCCGAAGCTGATACCTCTGAAGGCAGAGCCATCGTTGAGTTCCAAGACGGCCTCGTTAGAAGACATGACATCATCATCATCATTCAATGGAGAGAACGTGACCGGAGGGGCCGGAAAGCCAGAACAGCTCTGAGAGCGAGCAAAACTGGGTCGAAGGATGTCTGCAGACATCTTGTAAAAATGCAAACTGGATGTAGACAGTAAATGAGTGATAGATTTAGGTGACAAGAGATCTAAGCGAACTCTTCTTTTCCCTTCACCCAAAGACTTTTAAAAGGGTGTTTGGGTGAAGAGAGAAGAAGAGAAGAAAAAGATGAAAAAGATTGCCTCGATCATCACATGTTTGAATCCGAAACCCAAATATGGTAGGTGACCCAAATTCAGCCTGAAGCCAGCACAGCTCGAGCTCTCGTGTTCCAACCATGCTAGAGGTCAGTGGTACATACGGGGTAACGTGAACTTACCTTGCCATAAACAATCGTGAGTGTTATTCAATTTGAGTCACCATCAGCGATGTGGCATTGCACTACTCTGTACACTGGACAGCCATGTGCATTCACATTCCACCTATTGACGACGAATTAGCTTCCTTTCTTCTGCAGTGGTTTATCTGCCATCTATTACCAGTCGGTAGCTGCCACGCAGCTCGTCCCCGCTGTGCCACATCTTGAAGCTCGATAGCGTAGAATATCAACATTAACGTGGCGCACCCTGTTTATGGGCGTGACGTTTGGACCCCTCGGAGTGGTTATCTTCTTAGCGCCGCTACCTTGGTCTGAGTCTGCTGGCATCTGCCTGCGCAAGAAGCATGGCCGCAGTAAAGGTGAGACGACACCTGTTTCTAGTGCCAATGATGATTTGAATACCAGGGCCACGAGCAATTGATTACTTTAATCATCCCTGTGCCAAGATCAAAAGCCCCATTTGCGCCTCGGAAAATCAACGAGCCATTTTATGTGCGCTAGCCAGCCTATCAAAATACTCGTTTGCATTCGCTTGTTGCGGCTGAGGTCGCCCTCTAACGCTTCGAGCCTTTCAAAATCACAGATCGTTCAAAGCCAGCCTAAATTCTTAAATAAGAATATAACTCGAACTGTATCTTCACGATCCTATCTGTGTCACAGCAAGGATGTGAATGAATGCAGTGAGCACTGCTGGACACATGGGCTTCTATGCTGATATACGTGTCATGCGTGGCGATAACTTGTGTTGATTCTTGCATCTCCCTACGTCCCCTCGTCATTTCTGCATGATTGCAATGTGCTGCGTTCTCCATAACGGGTCATCGAACCCATTTCTAGTCCTGTGCGTTTTCATAAAACTGGCGACTAGCATGCATACGATTCTCGGTAATGCAGTATTACAGTTATCTCCGAGGTCAATGTACGATCTATCCCCGTGCATGACGCAAATTTGAAAAAGACAGGGCACACTCGTCCTTGATGTCTACGATGTTCGTGTGTAAAATACGGTCTCGAGTGGCTTCCTGGCCAACGTGCGCATTGAGCACGTCCTCGTTGATCAGTAAGAAGTCAGTTCGTCTACTTTAGAACTGTTAACCCCCCATACAACCTATCAAGGTTATGGCAATCTGATACACCAATCAAAGAGCGCTGTATTCGTGTGCTTTCGTCGACCTCCACTACCCTCCATCGATTACCTAACAAAACATGGGGACGGACAGAAGAGCAAAGGATGCAAACGCGGACTGTGCTTTTAACAAACTTATGTCGAGCGGAGTGTTCTGGTTCAAAGCATGATGCAACACTTCTGCAAATAATTATTTCTCTGACCCTGACTGAAGACTTTCCCAAGACACCTCATCGAAGAACCTTCCTGCTCCGGAAAAATGATTTTCTCAGAGTGGCAAAGAACAAACCAGGAGCTTACAAGATGTTTCGAGCGTGATAACGGTATCGGGAACATCGGTTACAATGAGTCCTTAGTCTGGTACAAATATCGTGGCCTGCCAGTAAATAGTAGTGTTTTAAATCACAAAATACATGGTTGTATATGTGAAGGTCATTGAAATTATTAATACATTTTGGAGCTGATGGATAGGAACATCGAATTCGTCGGAGAGGTTGAAACCTGCGAAACGGCCTATGGCAGCCCATGTACAGCATGTCGAGTTTGGATTTTCCAATAATTAGAATCGAGCAGGTGTTGGTTGCAAGAAAGGAAGTCATACTTCTGCATCTTCAAGCCTGCTAACAGGGATAATTTGAACAGGATCAGCCGTGACCTTGCTCCTGTGGAAGTAGTTGTCCTTGAAGTATCGAAAAGAAATTGTCTGCATCATAATATGTAGTAAGGGGCCTAAAGGTGCAACGCGATAACTATTGCGAGGGCCCGAATGATATTAAGATACGGTACAATCCAAATGGCGAGATGACATTGGGGTGTTTTTACCTCATAATTTAGGGCTCTCTCCCACAGAATATCTCAACGCCTCCCGCAGGTTTTTGAATGTCGATGTAGAAGGATGGGACACAGAAAACCCAGATCTTCGTAGGTTTTGGTTGCAATGGGCGCTCACACGAAAGAATGGGGTGAGTCAAGTAGAGGTTGGCAAGATTGAGAGGTACGAAATCGTCTGTGCAGTTCTTAATTTCGTTTGCTATCATGATGTTGTCGTGACTGGTGTCAGTTGTGACATAGGTCAACATAATCTGAGGATTCCAGCACACACAATAACTGGTGGACTCAAGCATGAATTTTATAGGCCTCATCAAGCAGGGAATCGAGTAAAAGTGTGTTGAGTGAAGTGGGTGGAAGTGTAGTCATCATTTGAACTTCGTCTCTGGTCAGTGGTCAGGTTGTGGTTCGAACGTTCCGTGGGACAACTGGCAAAAAATTAAGGTTTAGACGGCATGTTAGGGATTGTAGACGGTGTGCGCTCAGGCTTGCACCCGCATCTTGACAGAAAAGATCTTTGCAACCCCGACAGTGGTGTCAACTGACCTATGTACATCAAAGGAGAGCCAAGAGCCAAGACTTTTATGGCACTGTAACATGTTCATTTGCAACTGATAAGGGGTATGCTGCAGTTTCCAATGAAATGTATTGCTCCGGCGGTGTACGACAGAAAAGAAAAATGAGATGAACGCGATGCTGGCTAGGGTAGCGATAAAGTGAAATTAACAAAGGGAACGAGGCATCTGCCCGAGAGAACACCAATAGAGGAATACCTAAGTTTTGGTCGTGAAGGTGACGTAGGAATCGTAACAGTGGGTCACCATGATTTTAATCTACGGCTCCTCATCAACTGGAGCCTCCTCCTCGTACTCTGCCTCTTCCTCGACCGTTGCGTCTTGGTATTGTTGGTATTCGGCGATCAAGTCTTGCATGTTCGACTCAGCCTCGGTGAACTAAAAGACAACATTTGATCAGGTCAGCCAATCGCAAGATAAAGACTGCATGTACATACCTCCATCTCGTCCATACCTTCTTGCGTGTACCAATGCAAGAAGGCCTTGCGCTTGAACATAGCAGTAAAGTGATCGCTGACACGCTTGAACAGTTCTTGGATAGCTGTCGAGTTACCCAAGAAGGTAACCGCCATCTTGACTCCGCGGGGAGGGATGTCACATTGTGCAGAAAGCACATTGTTAGGAATCCATTCCACGAAATAAGCAGAGTTCTTGTTCTGAACGTTCTGCATCTGTTCCTCAACCTCCTTCATTGATACTTTACCACGGAATACAGCGGCAACCTGATCATGAGGAAGTATCAGCGTAAGTTCCCTTGACACACTCGTACATACAGTGAGGTAGCGACCATGTCTTGGGTCTGACGCAGCCATCATGTTCTTTGCATCGAACATTTGTTGAGTAAGCTCGGGTACAGTGACAGCGCGGTATTGCTGACTGCCGCGGGCGGTCAATGGAGCAAATCCGGTCATGAAGAAGTGAAGACGAGGGAAAGGAACTGCGAATGAATATGTTAAGCAAGAGCGACAAATATTGAAGACAACCACGAACCCATGTTGACAGCAAGTTTACGCAGGTCAGAGTTGAGTTGACCAGGGAAACGTAAGCAAGTAGTTATACCAGACATGACAAAGGAAACAAGGTGGTTCAGGTCGCCATATGTAGGTGTAGAGAGCTTAAGCGTTCTAAAGCAAATGTCGTAAAGGGCCTCGTTGTCGATACAGAAAGTCTCGTCTGAGTTCTCTACAAGTTGGTGAACAGAGAGCGTTGCATTATAAGGCTATATAGTTGTGAACTTCGAAACGCGTGGGGACTTGGAAAAAGAGACTGACCTCAACGACCGTGTCCGAGACAGCGGGACTGGGCACGACGGAGTATGTGCACATCATCCGATCGGGATATTCTTCTCTGATCTTGGACATCAAGAGTGTTCCCATACCAGCACCAGTTCCACCACCGAGTGAGTGTGTGATCTGGAAACCTGCATTACGTTAACAGGGAGTGCTGGTAAAATAGACAGAAATTACTTACCTTGTAAACAATCGGTGCCCTCGGCCTCCTTGCGAACGACGTCAAGAACGGAGTCGACTAACTCTGCACCCTCCGTATAATCTGTGTGTCATCGGGACAAAGAGTTGAAATCACGATTGTTTGGTACGACACAACAGAAAACTTACGTCCTTTGGCCCAGTTGTTACCAGCACCACTCTGTCCAAAGATGAAGTTGTCGGGACGGAAGAGACCACCGAGAGGTCCCGAGCGAACAGAGTCCATAGTTCCTGGCTCAAGATCAACCAAAACTGCACGGGGAACGTATTTGTTTGACCCGATTTCATTGTAGTAGACCGAGATACGCTCAAGCTGCATATCATTGGTTCCCTTGTAGAGACCATCCCGCTCAATGCCATGCTCATCAGAAACCACCTCCCAGAACTTAGCACCTGCATATCAAATGACGATGAGATGAGAACATTGAACAATCGCGCGAGTCGTATAGTCGTACCAATTTGGTTACCGCACTAGTATCAAAGAAATGTTAACACGAACGGATTATGATTAAATTAGAAATACTAAAACACACCTGGCCGGTCTGGATGTGGACGATTTCACGCATGCTGAAACGTGACAAGTTAGCGATAAATAAAGACGAGATTGGTTGATTCAGAAAACGCGAAGATCGCGACAGACGCGCCCAAGCACGAACAGACGCGAACCCAAAGACCTGAAAGATACAGAAAGTATATAGACACGTACATTAGGGATTAGGGCAAAAGAGTCGTTGAAAGGATGGACACAAATGATGGTGCAGTCAAAAACGAGGCTTTGGAAAGTCGGGTCAAGGGTTGCCCGCTTATTTTTCAAGCGGCGACAAATTTCAGTGGCGGACGGAATGTGGCTCAACACCACGTTCGACCACGAATTTTGCCTTGTCACGACTCAACTTGGACTCGCTTCATACGCTCAGGCGTGTTTCTGTAATCTTGTCGGGTCAAGTAAAGAGTACTTTGGACTGAATGGTACGTTGGACGGATTGTGGCCCATGTTGAGTTATCGGCAGGCGAATTTAATGACGTATTTCAGTGCTATCGTGTACGACATAGGGCCTGTAGCATGCAGCGTGGACATGTCATGATGCGATCTTAGCAGCAGCCTGCAGGCATTGTACTTAAGAGCTGACCAAATTATGTATACTTTTCGAGACAGGCTTCAAGCCGTTTGGCCCTTGAAGCTTGAGCGCATGAGCCGGCGCGAATTTCAAAGTTCCGACGCCCAGCTTACCTGAGCTATTGATCGTGATACCCAGTCTATCCATCATGCAGAAACGTGGGGCCAAAAGCACTCCACGAGGCCACTTTTCCTTCCCCATACGTAAGGAATCCCGGGCCAGGATGCCTTTTTTCTATCAATCACCGCCTATGGTGACTTTGTGAAGCAGATAAATTGCTTGATGCCATGAGCCTGCATCGAGGCCAGTAAATTAATCATCATTTACCTGCGCCGGAGTAAATCGCAGTTCAATGAGTTCACAAGGGGAAGATTGAGTTCTCCAAATTCTCCTTTTCGGCAGCGATGCCAACGGAATAGTGGCTGGTGTAAGGAACAATATCTCATTTCTGTCACTCACAGCCACCGTGACGAATTATGATCTGCTTCATAGAGTTTAAAGAGCGATTCAAGCGTCACCAGACACTGCTCTCGCTCGCCATCAAATTCCTATTGCATCCTTGAGGAAGCTGTGGTTTCGGTAGGTCGGTGTCCCTGAGTCAAGGCTATGTCTGCCTACCCTATGCATATTGACTGACAAACGGTGATACTTCGTAATCCTGCTTTTCCCTCAGACATGAGTGGCTCCGCGACGCCAACGTCAACGTCAGACACTATTTCTCCACGTTCGCAACGTTTCCGAGACTCTGTTCACAATATCCCGACACCTGGTACAGAGGTGCACCGGCCCAAGCGCTATGTCAGTATCTCGCTCCTTTGTTATAAAGCACCCCTTTGATAAGCATGAATGGAATCTAGGAGCCTATCATTTTGAACATCTACATCGTTGGAAGCATTGCTCTACTCATGATATGTCTGGGTATTGCCGTTGAAATAGCTTTGCACATATCAAATACATACAATGGTACGTGTGCCTACCGCTTCCTCACTGTGCGCCTGATGACACTTCTCTAGGCTTCTCAGTACCCGAGAAGAACGTGATCCCCCTCGTATCAACCCAATTCCTGACGGTAACACCCACTATATTATCGCCAATGCATATTTATTCATCAGCTCGTAACAGTCGTTTGTTCCGACCTTGCTGGTAGTCCCACTCGCGTATTTCTGGGCTGTAGCAGACTGGATGCTCAGATGGTACCAGGTTAGCACGACCGTCTACATCATTTGCCTACCATGCTCATTGAAAGGGTCTTAGCCATATGTCACGCTGTCCGAGGGCAAAGCACCTGCAGCACGCAGTATTCTACTAGATTATGTACGCACTTCATAAGTCATGAATAAAGGGTAATGACGGTGACCACTCTACAATAGATCGCACTCAAGTATGAATCAGTCACTCACAACTATGCTGACGATCTAACTTAACTTATTATCCAGTCGCCTAACCACCTTATACTATTCCCTCAAGCACCGGCATTGGTTAATCAATGTATCAACACTCACTGCTTTTTCTGTCCTATTCATGCAGCCGCTAGCCGGATCTCTATTTCAGGTAGGACAGGCATCCTACACAACAGGTAATGTTATTCGGCTAGTTCCTTCTTGCCGCCCGCTTAGACTGAACATGTTGATGTAAAGCTGCCACCGCAATAAGCTTGCGCAGCATCGGGCTTTCGCCTATTATCAGTCAACTTACTTCATTTCTCGCTTCTGCAGGGGTAAGATTTTCGAGTTCAATTGCGATACTTCACTAATACATTAAACAGTATGCAGATGCTGCAGGTAGGGACACTTACTCCAACGGTATACGCTAGGATGAACTAGGTCAAACTCCCCAGTGTACAGTAACCTTCAAGATCCACCATTCGTTAATGGTGCATGGTCTGCTGCTCCATTCACGGTATGTTGTCCACCTTTTCAGGATTACACATCATCATTCGCTCTGCAGGCCCCTCCAGGCTTCATTTTGAATGGAACCCTAGCCGTAAATACCACTGCTGTTCAAACGCACGTCAACTGCATAAAACCAACCTCTTTCACGACTACCAATCTCACTAGCTCGGATTTTGTATCATCGGCTACCTTTTCGCCTAGCTGTAACGCCAATCTCAGTCTTAGCCGTAACGATGGTTCCGACCAATTTTCTGTGACAGCAGCGTCGACGTGTGCACCCTCGTATCAGGATCAAAACTTTCAGCCCGTCATTTTCTGGTATTATCATTTGTCTGATAACGGAGACGCACTAGGGACTGCCGTTTTCTGCCAACCAAGCATTGGCCATTTTTGTAGTCACAACTACGATGGATCTCAATGACGGATCGATGGGAGACTGTACAATTTTAGAGCCTTTCGAGTATACCAATAATGTCACAGGTAACCCTTTGAACGGAGAAGCATTTAATGGGTGAGTCTAATGCTCTTCTTGTTGTCAATTACCTCAACGAGTGCCTTCAGGGTCGTATTTGATGCGAGCAATAGCTCGTACATTATCGCCAGGGCTCTCGCCATTAACTCAGGTATTCCAGGAGCTATATACAGTTTCGCTTCGCAACAACCGGACGGTCCACAATCCGTATTCGATGATCCTTATGGGTTTGTCAATGCCACAAAGAATATCTATGTGAGGGGAACTACACCATTCGAAAAAATCAACTGACCGAACGATTCTTTTATCGCATTCAGACACAATATCTTTCTATTGCCGCACAAACCATCTATTTCCTGCCAGACAATACGACTATCTCTGCACAGCTGACATCAAATGTCCCAAGGTTGTTCGTCGAGTACGCATTGTCCCCACCATGATCATTATCTCACCTCTGACAATCTCCACCTTCTCAGACCTCTACCAGCACACCTACTTTCTGCGTTATTTATTTGCGTCGGAATTACATCCCTCATCGTGCATATCCTGCACAAGCGCTCTCGCAGAAATCTTTGGTTGACCAGTCCACCTGGTTCAATCGCAGCCATCGTATCCCTCACATCGCGTTCTGGCTTCGGTGATCTCCTTCTGCCTTATGATGACGTATCGCGCATGAAAAGCAATCTCGCCGGTCTGAAATTCCGTCTTGATAAACGAACGGGCGCCATAGTCGCGGAAGAAGACTTTGGCGTCGTTGACAGTTCTGACAATATGGCGCTGTTAGGCCGTAAAGGGGGGTATGGCGTGACGGTGGGGGTGGATAGCCTCTCTCCGCTGTCGCGCACATCCTTCAAGGACAAAATTGAACCTGACAGTCCTTGACAAGAGGCTATGCCTTGCATGCTAACCTGCTTCCTACGTGGGCTGGTTTTGATACATGTTGCACGCCCCACTTACTTGTCATTTACCGTTATGCGTGCCTGCACTATCCTTTGTTTAATTTGACTCACCTTCCCCTCCACCTTATTAATAACCTGTACATCGTTCGGTATCATAACGATGCTGTCCTAGATCAGTGTGATCTGGTGACAGACCAAAGCATTTATGCAGCCTCGTGCCTTTAAAAGTTGCCTAAGGAACAGAGCCGTGAGGTGCTTGAGATTGTGAACATAGGATTCACCTTAATTTAACCGTCAGCGATCCTTAGCATCAGGAAGCCCACAGCCGAGCAAAGTGACTGTAGCACAGCGCTTCTGTCCAATCGACCGTAGCAGCCCGTAGTATCCTGTAGCATCGCCTAAGAATAAAGGCTATGTTGGTGCTCAGGGGATTTTGAACTATAATGCCAAATGAGCGATCATGATAATCATATCGTAGCGGTGCGAGCGTCAGTCCCTGACTCCTCTTTGGATCATATGGTGTATCTGCGATTCTGTCCATGAAACATGCATACAGTATGGACGCATCTTCTACGGCAGGCAACCAGTGAAGTTGTTAGTGTGATGGTGTTGTGCTAACGGTCACACATCTTAGCAATGTGAGAAGGTGAGGAGTACGTATGACAGCGGTGACTTAATTTATGCTTCATAAAGATGACAGCCGCGCGTGTAAAACGGCCGACAGGAACGGCGGACTGGTGGGGTACGCCTTACCCCAGGGCAGTCTCGGATTCAGAGGTGCAAGCAGGGCACCGGGGGCCCTTAGACTAGAGCGTAATGTCCTACATAGAGCCTGCTCTGAAAGGACACAAATTGGAATTTTTTAAATAAAAAAAAGATGACAGTGCCTCGCGACCTGATACAGCCCTTGGAGCAAGAAGAGGGGCGTCGGCCGCGAACGAGAGCTCATCTGACATCAGAGAAAGTTCGGCGCGCTGATTGAAAAGGTGTCCCTGAGGGCATCGTCCACCATCTTCTGCGAACAAACGGTCGATGCCAGAGGTCAAAACGGAAGCAGGCAACCTTCAGTGTAATGAAACCACAACCCTCATGTGGTATCGTCCTTGCTAAGGTTGCGGATGTGAGTACCAGGTCTCCACGGTCAGCGGTAAACCGACGAAACACAAGAGCAATGAGTGTGGGTTTCCGAATTAAAGTGAACAGATCCAAAAGTCTTACTGTACTGGCCATCAACGCGCAAAGAGATACTAAGTCAGCCCCAGATAACACGTTAATTGTACGGGAGTTGCGCCCATAAGACGTGGGATATAATAAGTCACCCAGAGGTTGCCCAGAGGAAATGCTTATTGCACACCAGACCTGGCAGTGTGGGACTTCATATATGTTCGTCCCACTAATCGTGGGAGTTGGGGAGACTGCAGTTTTCTTGAATACATCGGCTCAAGCACGTTACTCGGACTAGTGTGTGAAAATTTTATCGAAATATGCCTGGAATATCCTGTCTAAATGTTAACAAGACTAGCAGCTTCCTACGAGTGCAGACTGGATACATATGTGCTGCAGTGTGTTCCCGATAAATATTGGGAGACGGTCCTCCAATACATCGTAAACGATCCCCAACACTTCGGAAGCGATCCCTTCGAACCTCGCAAACAATGCCATCCTACAGCAGTAACAGCACCTCCCCTTGAACCTCAAACGATCCTACAATACCTCACAAACGGTTCTCCATGGCCTCTTTGTATGCTCCTCCTCGGACCTCCTGGACTCGTGCAGTGTGGCATAAGCGCTACAGGAATCTTCTTGAGTTCACAGAGGTGGAGGAGGTCCACGTGCGTCGAGGAATCTGGTTAGAAGTTTGGGTTTGGGTGCAGACTTCGATTGCCTTGCTATTTAATATGATAATTAAGGTTCTGAACAGCGTGATACAGAGTGTCAGAAACACAGATAGGAATTCGATCATTCACGCGAGTATTGATCGCCTACTACTACTTGTGATCACGAGTACGTTGCATTGTCGGAACATTCGAAGAAGACATCCCGGACAGCTGTGAGAGGTAATCACTGGAGCTAAACAGTGGAAGAATTACGGACCGATTCACCCTTGGCAGTACTTTTTAGAGCTTCCCAAGGTCTTTCAAACGGAGTATGCGATAACTATCTCTAAAACATTCTCTCGCAAGAATCTCCCGCCCATTTCCCACCTATCTCTCATTCCAATATCAAACTTAATGGTTCAAGCCAACAAGTGAGTAGTATGTCTCGTTCGAAGGTGTTTCGTGGTTAACTTTTGGTCGAAGACCGCAGGAATTCGAGACGCTGCAGTTGCACGCTGGTCAGGTTCCTGATCCCACCACCAATGCTCGTGCAGTTCCTATTTACGCCTCCACGAGCTTTGTCTTTAACGACTCTCAAGTTCGTCACTTTGTACAAAAGATCTGATTTAGGGGCTTATCATAACTTCAGCATGGCGCAGACCTTTTCGGGCTGAAGTCAGTTTCATTGAAGATGACAAGCGAATTGAAGTTAACGGAACATCATGCAGGGCTCCTGGACACATCTATTCTCGTATTGGGAATCCCACTGTTGTACGTGATTTTTCATTGATACTCCTTTACAACCAATTACTTCCTGTCCATATAGGATGTGTTCGAGAATCGAATTGCTGCCCTTGAAGGTGGCATTGCGGCTATCGCAACGTCCTCTGGTCAATCTGCGCAACTCCTTGCGATTGCTACGATAGCTGGTGTAGGTGACAATATCATTTCAACGTAAGGCCTAGTCTTTGAAGTCCAGAACCTCGATTGACATCTTGCAACAGATCATATATCCAAGGAGGGGTGAGTGTACCATTTTTGGGAACTCAGGGGTTGTTTTAACTGACGAGCTCGCTTGAAGACATATGTCCAGTTCAAAAGTTCGTTTGTCAGCGTCTTACCAGAATCATGACCCATGCAATATGCAGCATCCTTCAAGAAGTTTGGTATCGATGTGAAGTTCGTGAAGGGCGATGATCCAGCGCTTTTTGCACCAGAAATCGATGAGAACACGAAGGCAATTTATGTCGAGAGCATTGGTAACCCGAAGTACAACGTTGCGCCAATGTCCGAGCTGGCAAAAGTGCGCATACTTATCACTGCTTAAGGACCGCTGCTCATGTAAACTCGACAGATTGCACATGATCATGGCATCCCCTTAATCGTGGACAATACGTTTGGAATGGGAGGATACCTCATCAAACCCATCGATTTGGGCGCAGACATTGTTGGTGAGCACATCCCTCACGCAGATGATCCGCAGCTCATCTGTGTGGTTATCAGTGCACAGTGCAACCAAGTGGATCGGAGGTCATGGAACGACGATCGCGGGTGTTGTCATCGACGCAGGTGAGTTCACTTCACAATCGCTTTCCATTTGTATATTTCATCTTTTCTATCAGGAAAATTCGACTGGGCACGCTCCGGCAAGTTCCCCTCGTTCACTTCCCCCTCCGAGGGATATCATGGCATGGTCTTTAGCGACACATTTGGTACTAGCGCTTTCGCTGTCAAGCTTCGCGTTGAGCTCCTCCGTGATTTGGGTCCTGCTCTGAACCCATTCGCCGCGTTCTTGCTCATTCAGGGTATCGAGACGCTTAGCTTGAGGGCTCAGAGGCACTCCGACAATGCTTTGGTGCTTGCTCGGTAGGTTGCTATGCACTGATCCACGGGTAAATCTTTATTGTTCTTAGGTGGCTGTCAAGACACGAGAAGGTCGCATGGGTCTCCTATCTTGGCCTAGAGAGTCACTCTTATCACCAGAGGGCGAAGAAGCTTCTCCGCCCAAACACCTTTGGTGGTGTCCTGAGCTTCGGTGTCAGGGGCAATGCTAGTGTGGCAAGCACGGTTGTTGACAACCTAAAACTGGCCAGTAATCTTGCAAACGTCGGTGATGCCAAGACCCTTGTTATCCACCCTGCGACGACGATCAACCACCAGCTCAGTGATGAAGAGAAGCTGTCTGCGGGGGTCACGAATGATCTGATCCGGGTGCGTGACGTTTCTGATGAAGATGTTTTGACTGATTGTTTGGCCAGGTGTCCGTGGGCATTGAACATATCAATGATATCATTGCGGACTTTGAACAGGCTTTGAGGCACGTACCTTGATTTTCAAGAAGGAAATGGATATGTAGTCCCATATTAGAATGATACCTGAGGCGTAAATGCTGCTCCCTAGAACCAAGAGTACAATGTACTTGAGATTGTACCCAAGTACTTCCATAACAATATCTGGGTACAACAATTAATATATAGAGAGCTGAGTGGTGAAACCTCCAATCTTGGACTACATCCTAATCATCTACACAAACGCCTTGTAATCGACGATGACACTTCTACAACTCACTGTCACAACAGGTGCTATACATCGCGGTCCGTTGTCCATTTCATGAAATAGGATGCTCGATGGCTCGTGAGAGCAAAAATCAGCTATCCACGCAAGCAAGAAGAACGACAAACTTAGAAAGAATGTCCAATATCACTTCTACCAGTCGTCATCGGACCAGTCATCCTCTTGGGCAGTCGTTCCGCCGGTATTGCTCGTCGACGGGGGTATATAGTCATTCGGGTCGATATCCTCGTCTGCACCGACCTCCACTGGATCTATGGTTGGCGAAGGGGGCTGGATTGGGTGCGCTAAACGGTCCATCCATTGCTCGTCGATTGCGCGTCCCTCTATCATTGAAATCCACATATTCAAGAGTAAGCTAGATTATGCAGGAATGAGATCTGTTGGCAGGTGGCTATGCGAGCTGGACACCTACTGGCATTCATTGCCTGCGCAAGGGAGACGTGGATTTGCTGGTATGTTCATGCGTTGCGCTGTCGCCTGCACGCTAGGGCCAGTTTGAGCAACCCGCATCAAAGTCCTAACCATTTGCTGCACGTTTACGATACATCCAGCTGGTAGGGGAATAGCAACATCTTGTTGTGACGATCCCAGTTTCTTGTCATCCTCTTTGATGCGTACAGGTGATGATGACTGGCCCTCTTGTTTCACAGAAAAAGTTTTGACATCATCGTCAGGTTCGTATTTCGAGCGTCGTTCGTAGTCACGTGAGGAATGAGACGGGCCGCGTCGCGGGGAAGGTGATCTGGAGGACCTTCGGCGCGATAGTTTCTGTATGTGTAATTCAGATCGATTCCTGATGATTTGGAGAGGCATGCTACCTGAGACTGACCACGCTGGAACAGCGCACTAACGGAGGTAAATGATCCAACATCGATTCCGGAACGTGCAAGCACTCCGCGCACCATCTCCTCATCGTGAACCAGTATTACAAGTGGGACATTTGCGGCGTCATGTGTGAAGACCCTTCGTATATCCGAGTAAAGAATATCCACCGCGCCTTCTTGGTTGGTGGTCCCATGCTCAAAAGGCTGAGAAAATTTGTGAGATAACACGTATGGATGTAGGTAAACAGCAGTACCGCATTCTGTTCCTCGTTTTTCAGTGCGCCTTTCATCTTTATGTGTACAGTTTCTGTTACTTGTCCAGATTGCAAGTATTCCGGCATCATCACATCCGTCCATCCGACATCGATGATATTGGGTTTGTCGAAACGTTCGGGACGCCTATCCTTGTGCCACGTGTTTACGATTATCGAGATCACTCTGATTGCGCCAGCCCATGGAGGATTGATGAGCCCAAGGGCCCCTGGAGTGGCACTTTTCGTAAACAACCGATACAAAACTCTTTAAAACGGTCAGTCACCAATAAAATCCGTAATATGACCCCATCGAACCTCTGATTCTCAAAGTCTGCCCGTGGATTGCTTTTAGTGCCCCTGTCCCCAAGTTGGACAAAACCTCGGTTGGCAGGACTGTTGTCACACTTATCCTTTTTGTTCTTTTGGGATTTCACCCTGTAGGTCTTGAGCTTGTCCTGAAGGTCAACCTTTGTAGCAAAATAAATCGGGGATAGAGAGGCAAATTCGTTCACTGTCCACGGTCTCCTGAGAGGAGGCCGCAAGCGGTGCTTCCGGGCGAATGTCCACATTTGATGAGATGTCATGAGGACGTATGAGGCACCATTATGCAGAATTCCTGTAGTGTGTAATATAAGTCGACGTACGACGCGAAAAATTTAGAATATGTTAGTACCTAAGACCAACTCGATAGGTGCGCCAGGACCTCCAGGCCTGAGTTCTGGACCATTATCATTCATAATGGCATCTATCGTTGGTTTGTCGTCGTACATCTGAAACCTGGAGAACCGTTGGGTGGACGCGATTCTTCAACGCGAGGTGGTCTCACCATCCATCGGAATGAGCGCGGAAACCGCCAATCTGATAGAAGTTTGTTTCCGGCTCCATGCATATATGTATTGCAATCTATAACAGCCAATGATGAGATGACGGTCGTTAGAAGGCAACTTGAAGGTTGACAGATAATTCAGATATACCCTCTATCCTTAAACTTCGAGGGTCTGTGCACGGTGGGAATTTACAGGGTGTGCTGAGGGTCCTGCAACCTTCGAGATTCCGTTAACTAGGATAGAAGACCTTCGATTTGAAAGCATTGGTATAAATACTGGCAAGATACAAAGGGATCAATCAACAAAGTCGCCGACGTCACTATTATGAATCACGTGATATATACTACTCCTGAACAACTCCCCTGTAATTCTTTGTACCTTCCAGTGAGTACGTTAAAACAGGATATATACACCATTTTTCATTGCATAGAAGGCCAAACACATCGTCAGTCGTCACCATCTCAAGGGCATATGTGGTTGTAATCGATCGTTAAATCAATGATAAACGTCACGCAGACTCGGATGGTGGCTTTTCCTTCAATTCTTCTTCATGTCCTGTCCTCCTACTCGAGCCCGTCTCGGGAAGTCTAATCGTTGTGCTTAGCGATTCAACATACAACAGGCCCTCCTCAAGGACAGAGTCCGGTTCTCTGAGGTTAATCGCCTCAGGTGCCTTCGGTGAATCCTTCTTTGAAACCTGGCAGAAATATTTGAAATTCACGAAACAAAGATCACAAAAAACGATTAACACACAATAACGTATATAGCCGATATCATGATGATAGTGGCCCCGATGAGCGACAGCGTTGAAGGAACTGTTCCGAAGAACACGTATTCCAGGACACCAGCGAATAAGAGCTGTACATATTGACCCATGGAACCGCGTGCTGCAGTTTCGCGTTGATAGCCGATCGTAGTCAAAGTCTTCAAACGAATTTAAGCGGGAAGAGTCAAGGACAATGTCAACAACCTGCCTGCGCAAAAAAACCCGAAAGTCCGATGAAAATAAGCATGGCAGCCCATTGCCACTTGTGAGGGTAAACAATTGGGATTTTCATAAAGTACATTCTGCACACCGATCAGAGCGCGAGCCACAAGACAATGCAGCGGAGCTCACGCAGCAGAGGCGACGATTGTACACCATGCAGAGAAAAACATCATAAGATGCATTGGATGAGCGCGTTTGCCTATCGCACGCATTGACAACACTGCAACACACAGGTTATGAGGTAGCTCTCATAGGCAACGATGACGTACAGGCACCAGTCCCTAAGATAATCCCAAAAACAGCGACACTTTGGAGGAGGAAGTTGAAGCAAAAAACTTCGAAGAGAATGGCACCTTACCAGACAGCTCGTATTCTATCTATCGAAGTGGCTCTAGAAGCTGCATCACTGCTGTCTGAGTTTACGCTGGAAGTATTACCGAACAAAAAAGGCGGTCGAGCAATTAAAATGACACCAAGCAAACTCACGACTAAAGGAATAAGCGTGAATAAGCGTCAGAAGGACGCTAAGAAGGGATGGTGGCACGAACTGGCCGCAAATGCTTCATGCCTCGAATAAGGCTCCTTTAAGACGATGTATCCGCCTATTGCTGCTGCGAGCGGCGAAAGAAAACTCAACACTGTCGCATCTGCTAATGAAAGGTACTGCAGGGAATAGTACATCCCGAACAAGCCAAAGAAACTTGAGGGAAGTTCAGCAACTGCGTTATAATGACTATATATGTTCTTCAAGTCAGAACTCACCCGCATAAGCCTCTGTTCACCAGCAACAGCCTCACACCTTTGGGACCGAGGAAAGGATCTGGAATCTTCATTGCCATCCTGTCAAAACACATATGAGGAAGGACATAGCTGTTAATTGAGCAACGTACATGTATAGTACACAACACGCCAGGGTGATGCCCTGATAAGGTTCGGACGGTTTAATCAAGATTTGTGTCCGCCAGGAAATATCAAAATACCAACCATACGGACTGCGATGAGCTATAGAACTATAAGCCCAGTTTTAAAGATATATACAAGCGAACATACTTCCAAGGTATGCATAGGCATATCGAGGTTGTCCAGCTGCTTGACTCCAAGGTTCATGCATACGAAGAAGAATTGCGCCACTATGATCAACAGCATTCCCAGGTTCGTATCGACGAAGGCGATTACACGCGATGTCATCCCTCGCCATCGTACCTGCAAAATTTCAAACCATCTGAACTGAGGACCAAAACTTCGACGTCGTGTTGGGGAAGAAGATGTTAGATCGATGTCATCCAAGTGAGTTTCGTTCTCTGTTGGGCTCTGGGAGAGGGCGATGTAGGCATTTGTCGTACTCATTTACAGTCACGTTCAACTGGATGTAACGAGCGGAATTGAACGTATCAGCCTAGGGTGTGTGACGCGTGGGTTCGAGGTGGATATCGATCTCAGCCCGGGTCATTTCGAGTGTGCTCCAATCCCAATATACATCATATGCTGACTGAGAGCCACACAATTTTAGGGAAGGGTACAATAATAAAAACCAGCTGACTATCGGGAAAGTTCTCACTGCCCAACGTGGCCAGTGGGAGCATTATTATATCTCGAGATACATGACCTGTAGCATATTAACCAAGTCGATGTTTAACGGAACCTCTCAGAGCTCACCAGGGTCTGTCGCTTACCAGCAATTGTCACAAACGCTTTTTCGATCGAGAAGAACTCGGCAAGAACTCGGGACTCCGAACAAAGTCTTGTTACATCATGGTGAAGAGAACTGTCAAACTAGGAAAGGCAACAAACCAAACTCCGAAACGATGGTTGCCAAGTTTAAGTTTAGCTTGTCACAAATGAGTACTCAGGGACAGGGGTTTTTTCGTCAAGGTCTGTTAAACATCAGTTAGACGTTAGATGGTGGACAGATTCCGACAAGCAACACCCACTCACAGTGGCTTGAACGCGTTTGTGGGTCCTCAACTTCCCTCATGCATTGCCGAGGTAACGGAGGCCTTGGTCTATTCTTAAATGTTGGCTAGATCGTAGATGTAGATGCTGCTTCCTGTAATAATGAGACTAGATCTCCTTGCAGATCGTCACTGGTGCCGCGTTTGGAGGTTACCGCTTTACTGGGTGAAGTCCGGTTGCATGTGAGTCACATGTCAGAAATCGTTAACCGATGGCAGTGTATGACCGCTTACGACGAGACAAGCCATGACGGTGGGCAGCGCCAATAACTGACGATAGGAACAGCGTCACTCCGAAGATTATATGTTCAAGCACTACAGCAAAATGCACGCCTTGTCAATATACAACAGAATATTGAAGACAACCAACCTGTTACGTAGCAAATAATCAACACAGCATGTAGAGTGTAGGGACGAATTTGCGAACCTCGGAGATGCCACAACGGTGCACCACAACAAATAGAATGCCATTAGAGGCGACGGATCTGTCATAGGAGGTGCCAAGAAAGTGAGGGTTGTCGACAAGCCAATACAGTCCATATATTTCGAAAAACATAAGCGATGAAATCACCATCCAAGAGTTGAGGTTGTGAGTGTAGATCGAATGTGCACTCAGTGGTTCCATGAATGACCAAGTGGCGCCAAGCAATGAAAAAAGACCATGAGATCATCAAACAAAAGCTACGAAAGGTGATCGATAGACAACACACGTGGCGAGGGATTGCAAGATACGGACTTTCAAGATCGCCGAAGGGCCGCACTTAACGCGCAACGAAGAAAAATGACAATGTATGTCACAGGATAGAGGTAGAAAGAACAAGTACTAGGGCAGAGGCAGCTGGTGCGCTCAATATTAATGTCAGCTGTGAATGACGTGATGGCGTTCAGGCTTTTGTCCAGAGATAGATGAGCAAACAGAGCAAACTCGAAGTCATAACAGAGCGCTAAAAGCTCTCATACTGGGGAACAATTGCAGGCTCTATATAGAGCTGTAAAAGTTCAGACGTGCGCCCTGAGAGGGGACAGGAATACAATATGTTACGCTGCACTGTCAGCGGTACTGTCGGGGGTAGGTTCTCGCTTTTTCAACTGATAGTGAGATGAGTAAGAGTCGTATAACAGAACAGGATTATCACCCACGACGACACAAAGAGCAGAGGACATGATGATAGCGGCACCGAGAACTGACAGCAAAGACGGCACAACTCCGAAAATTAGGCGTTCAAGCACCACAGCAAAAAGCATCTGAAAATACACTCCAGTAGAACCACGCGTTACAGTTTCTCGCTGCAACCCCAACGTCAAGAGAATCTGGAAAGGTAGTGAATTACCGGTAGATAAATGGAGGGTCATTAGTAACTGACCTGTGCTACGAAGCCAAAGACACCAATCATGAGCAAAAGAAGCGACCATCTCCATGATCTAGGATATATGACAGGAATATTGAAAACGACCATCCTGTGACATAGCAAATGATTAATGTGACACGCAAATGTGCAGGGATATATTTGCGAACCCTAAAGATGCGGTGATGGTGCAAACCAAGGAAAAGAATGTCATTAGATGCATCGGATGAGCTCGCTTCCCAATTGCGCGAATCGAGGTATCTGTGAAAATCATTTCAGCAGTCATTACCGTGAGAAGGTCAATAACAATGCGTACATGCTCCAGTGGATCCAACAACACCAATCAAAGATAACCTACCGAATATCGAATGGTGAAATGGTGGGATCGATGTACAAACGGCGACGCTCACCCAACACCTGCCAACCTTTGCGCTGGGGTTGTTTCATGTAAGTTGTGTCCGCCAGGAATAGCGGCTGGTATAGAATCGAATAAAAATGGGGGGCGAGCGATGAGAACAACACCAAGTAAACTGCAAACTAGCGACGCCTCTAAGTATCCATAGACAAGAGAAGTCAGAGCATAACTCTTACCTCCCGCGATGGCTTGAGTGAAAGAGTAGCCCTCCTTAAGGAGGAGGCATCCAGCAACCGCAGTTGCAAGAGGTGTCAAGAAAGTTAGGACAGTTGCATCTGCAACAGATAGATATCGAAGCGACAGATATAGTCCACCTAACCCGAGAGACCTGAGCGATGAAATGATCACTAAAAATGGAGGTCTTGCGTGCATTTTAATGCGCACCCGCAGATCCCACGGATTACCAATAGTGTTCGAAGACCTTTGGGACCAATGATCGGATCAGGGACTCCCGTGACAATCCTTCGTGGTGTCAGTCGCAGGGTGTAATATGAAGAAGCAACCAACATACATGTATATCACACAGCATATCAACGTGATGCCCTAGGGACGAATCAATGTTCAAATGAGTGCAGTTCATAGAAACTCTTTGACGCACCATTCTAACTACCATAACCTGTTATATTGAAATTCACTCTGTTCGGGAATAAAGATAAAGAAATAGCTGACTTCAAACGCGTGCACCGGAGGCTCCAAGCTGTTTAGCATCTTCACAGAAAGACTCATGCAAGCGAAAAAAAACTGGGAAGATATAATGTATAGCATCCCGGCGTTATTGGCGACAAAACCCGGGACCTTGGGCTGTCTATCGATTGCTCCATCTTGGGGTGTGCCAGAAGTGGGTTGTGTCGAACCATAGTCGTGTCCTGTGGTGTGAATGAGAGGAGACTTGCTGTTGCTCATCTTCGAGGTTTGTCTTCGCCAGGTTCAGAGCCTGAGAACGTATCGCTGATGTGAGTCGGACTAGTGATGTGCGAGCTGCTGAGCCTGTATAGCCGCCCTTTCACAACTTCAACTTCAGGTACAAGGTAAACATATATACCGACAGTAAATTTAAGCTATCGGCGGCATATCGGATTCCTTCAAGAGTCACACTATCACATGCACGTGATGCCCAGTTATGTAGACCTTTGATGAGGAAGTAGCCTCGAATCAGGAGTAATTTAAGGTACTGCCCCAGTAGTGGTGCTGTCTGGTGTAGATCCATGCTTTGTAAACTCAAAGTGAAATATGAACAAGTCACGCGAGATGACTGCATACTACTCACGTTCGACAACATGCAGTGAAGGTGGCGCCGGTACTGACGCGGACGGTGAAGGTAGCATAGCCCTGAAGATTAGGCGATCAAGCACCACAGCAGAGTTTTGACACTATTGGAGTTCGAGAACAACGCCGTATCGTGTCTACGACATGGCGGGAGACGATAAGGAGTGGATGGTTTAACGACTGGGATATATATATACGTAGTCGGGACTATCCGAGCATCAAAGGATGGCGAGGGGTGAAATTTCAAAATACCAAACTCTGACAGATACATTTTAGTAGCGCCACGCGATACAGTTTCTCGCTGCAGCCCTGTCGACAAAGGAGTCTGGAATAATAATTTAGCAGTGGATGACCACTATACTGGAAAATCAAGGTCGTGTGCGTAGATAGGTATGCACCCACTGATGCCACGAACGGTCAGTGACGTTCGAGCAGCTTGCGGGCCAGCTATTGGATCACGGATTCTCATGATGGTCCTTCATATCATCGGCCGTAAGCCGTTGTCTGCACAAGCAACAGACGGGCATGTATACCACGCAGTAAATGAATACGATGACCTGGGACAGATCAATATCTAATCCAAGCCTGGAAACTGTGACATACCATCCTGATTGTAATGATCTGTCGTACTAGGTCAAATGCATTCGACGACCAAAGGTATAAAAAAAACTGATCTGAAACGCGTTCATTTGAGGTTCCAAGCTGTTCAGTATCTTCACCGAAATGTACCCGCAAGGGTAGAATAACTGGGTGAAAATGATGAATGACATCCCAATGTTACCAGCAGTGATGCCTGTGGCACAAGGTCGTCCGTCATCCGCTATTACCCCATCGAACGGATATAAGGAAGTGAGAGGTGTTGCGTTGTCAATGGGAGAAGACTCTCTGTCACTCATCTTCGATGTTTATGGGTTCATGGATATGAAGCGTTGCACCAACCAGCAAGGCTGAATACAAACCAGTACCTCGGTGCCATGGCTGTCACCTTTACATAAAAATATGTGGCAAAGTGCGTGATATATCTGGTATAAGAAGGGTACAAGTGTCCTAACTGCGTCATATACAGTCGTTGAATGTGCAACTGCTGGACTTTTTGCGAGACTCGGAAGTATCAATGTAGGATCGGAGTGGGCATGAACCCACGATTTTGTGTCGCGGTATTGTCAGCGGTACTGTCTTGGTGAGATTTCTGCTTTCTGCATCTGGGTGAAATTTACAGTTTGGCGACAACAAACGAGCACAATAACCTGGTTACTCACGACGACATAGAAAGCAGAGGACAAGATGATAACGGCGCCGAGAACTGACAGTAAAGACGGTATAACTCCGAAGAGTAGGCGTTCGAGCACCACGGCGAAAAGCACCTGGGCATACATTCCAGTAACACCACGCGACACAGTTTCTCGCTGTAGTCCCATCGTCAAAAGAGTCTAAAATCATAGTGAACTCTCAGTAAGTAAATGCGGAATCACTGGAGTACACACCTGCGCCACAAAGCCGAAAATACCGACCATCAACAGAAGAAGTATCCACATCCATGAGGTCGGATATACAATGGGAATATCGAAGACAACCATCCTGTTACGAATGATGAATTGGTACGTAAAATGCAAGGATGTATTGACACACCCCAAAGATGATATAATTGTGCACCATAATGAAAAGAATGTCATTACATGCATTGGGTGAGCACGCTTCCCAATTGCGCGGATCGAGGTATCTGTCAAAACAATTAAAACGGACATTGCCACGGGAAGGTCGATCATAATACGTACATGCTCCAGTATTTCCAAGAACGCTGACCATACACGCCCTGCCGAAAGTAGATAAATTATGGGTTGAGCGTGACAGAGTGCGCGTAATGATACCCACCCAACACCCGCCAGCCTTTGCGCAGAGGCTGTGTCCGGCAATGCCTGAGGAGTAGCATTCAGGGAGCCGAATAGGAATGCGGGTCTGCCTATGAGGACAACACCGAGCAAACTGAAAACTAGATGTTTGAAATCTCCTTAAGTAATCACATGCTATCCCAGATAGATCACAACTCTCACCTCCCGCGACAGCTTGCTTGACGGAGTAGCCCTCCTTCAAAAATACAGCTCCAGCCACCGCTGTGGTAAGAGGTGTCAAAAAAACCAAGATCGTTGCATCTGCGACAGACA
This sequence comes from Suillus cothurnatus, assembly GCA_016758765.1. Lineage (NCBI taxonomy): Eukaryota > Fungi > Basidiomycota > Agaricomycetes > Boletales > Suillaceae > Suillus > Suillus cothurnatus. Next base: position 25,284 of record JABBWL010000164.1, read on the forward strand.
AGTACTGGAGCGACCAGTACATGCCAGATAGCCCAAAAAACCTGGATAATAGATCGTCGACAAGCTTGAGGCCATGCGAGTAGATCAGCACCTACCCAGTGATACTACGAATGAACAACATCATTCGAACACCTTTAGGACCAGTTATGGGATCAGGGACCCCCATGGCAGTCCTTCGTGTCATCAATTTTAAACCATTGTCTGGAAAAGCGATCGACGAACATGTAGATCTCGCAGCATACAAAAGTGATACCCTGAGAACTAATCAATAGACGCTCGAGTCGAGGACACTATGACGCACCATCCTGATCACAATAATCTGTTACATGCATTGATTTGACTCCATATTCGACCATCAAAGATGAAAACAATTCACCTGAAGCGCGTGCACAGGAGGCTCCAAGCCGTTCAACAACTTTACAGAGATATCCATGGAAGCGAAGAAAAACTGGGAGTAAATGATCAATAGCATCCCAGCATTCCTGGCGGCGAAACTGAGTGGTTCGTTCGCGATCGCTCCATCATCTTGACATATCCGGATGATCGAGCCATAGTTTTCTATGTCGTCACGGTGAATGAGTGGAGACTTGGGCTTGCTCATGTTCGACGTTCGTTAGGTGGAGGATTTGGGAAAATCGGCATCACTATTAGCTTACACCTAATGAGTTGGCAACGGCTGGATGCGTCGAGAAGTTTGATGCGGTCTAGGACCTGCATAATGATAGTAATACGTACGAGTACATAAGGAAAACCGCAACGCTGATGCTTGAACGTCCAGTCGCCGAAACTCAGCGGCATCCGACGGTCTTCCAAGTTGAAGGAGTATTAGTTGCATTACTCGTGTTAGTTCCAGCACACAAAACTATGTCTTTAGGCAGCCTCATCTCACCGGTGATAAGTACTAGTAGTGACTAAATGCCAACTTGACTGGTAGTTTAGGCGCCTGGCGGTACTAGTCACGTTTAATGTACTTTTATGTAACTTCAACGTAGCGCGGTCCGGACTTACAGTTTAGTACTCGTGCAGATGACTTGGCCGACTCTACGATCCGGGCCGTTGCGCGAATAATATGGCTAGGGACCCAGAGATTTGCATATATCAGATCTTTTGACAGGCTGACAGTTGAATACAAGCCCCATCCCCTCGTACATGGTAAGATTATTATCTTAATTTACATAAATTAATAGGAAAACGACATGATGTATATACTGGCCAGTGGCAGTCAGTGTCTCCCAAGTGCAGTCTATGCGGGCATAACAGAAATGGTGCCAGCGCAGGCTCATGTTTCGAAATACGTGGTGATGATGTCGAGAAGACATAGCAGTACAATGCTCCACATCGATGATGGATAACTCGGTGACAGCGTGTCCGCCGTTGTCGGCGGGATATGAGTTTGACGGAGGGAAAGCGGGCTTTGGTGTAGCACGATGATGGCATAGTGGGCCATACGAGGGCGTGAGCGCCAAAAGCGCACCTTCGATCACCGAAGGACGCGGGCAGCGAAAGTGACGGACGAGTGGAGTGTTGGTGCGTTGGAGGCGCATGCACTGATGAAACTTGACTTGGAAGTCAGATGAGCACGGATGGCTATTCTGGACAAGTAAAGAGATGAGTAATGAACAACCCGAGTTGTAGGTTGAGTCGATTGAGGTTCAGGTGGCACCTTTCATGTAGACAAATTGTCGTTGCCGTTCACGTTGACGTTGTTGAGCGCCAGTCAAGAGGTTTTTGTCGCCGCTGTTCCTACTTCTTGGGCAAGTCGGAGGCAAATTCGCAGCTGACAAGGTTTCGAAGGTCTTGTCGTTACGTTCTTACGTTAAGCTCCACAGTAGTACCTTGTTCTTGTCAGAAGTACTTCGGAAGGGTAACAGGGCACTCATCAAGTACTCGTAATAAGGTGGGGGTGTCATGTCGTACTTCGGTGTCGGTCCGACAGTCTCTGCACACAAGTGGAAACAAATGAGATGAGCAACACGAGACTACTATCAAAAGTTAAACTGGGCGTAGCTTCGTCGCCACTTACGAATGTGACGGACTCCGCACATGATACATAATGCGGGCCAGACCTATTAGGGTGAGCGGGGAACATTAAATCAGAGTCTAGAAAACTTCTGATATCGAATCAAAGTGGTACCCTCGATCATCGAGGTTGTTACAAGCCCAGATTTGTCCAAGTCCACGACTGCCAGACACCTGTTTCAATAACAGACATGTCGTAAGTCCGCGGAGTCAAATACGGCGCTCGTAGCAGGGTCAAAGGTATGTGGTGGAACTGACATACATAGGACAACCTTCTAGCTGCAGGCATCCCGTGTCAATCTCGGACAAAATGTGATTACAACAAAAATATAGACAAGTTTATGGGATTATGCCGGAAATTACTTACTCATTTGATAAGGACAATGTAAGGAGGGGTGCGTATCAGACCTCCAACGAGCCTGAAACAACGTGTGGGCGACCCACACGATGGCTCAACACTGAGGATGAAACGCGCCTTGAACTTTGATAGGATGAGCGGCAGGACGTCATGCATCAATTGACGGTTATAGAGGGCATGCCCAAACAATTTTCCAACTCATCAGAAATGTGGTAGAAGAGAGAACCCATGTCAGACAACATCAAGATGTGGCATGTCTGTGGGTAAGTAGATGGTCTCGCGCTGTCGGAAGCCAATTACAGTTGTGTAGTACAACAGAGAAGTTTGAGTGATAGTGGCGTTGAAGTCACATGCACGAAGAGAATACGAGGGGAAGTCTTTCCCAATAGAGTTATGCTCCCCGATCAAGACGCAACATATCTTTCAGGAGGAACATTGAAACGATGATGGGCGCTAAAAGATGAGAACCTTGATGCTATCATAATCAAGAATCGGCCTATCCGTGAGGAAGGATTGCAGGAACGAGAGTGCGTGGAGCTCGGAGTAGCTAGTAGTAGAGCCTCGTACTGACTCAGAACAAGGAAAAGTGTCGAAATCCAAGAAATAGTAGTTAAACTCCGAGGTAAACGAGGGTAAACGGTGTGGCTCCCCGCCCAGGGAACAAGGAGCTATCAACGTCGAAGCCTCGCGCTGTACAGTGATTGCGACCAAATCAATAGATAGCGTGTTGGGTGCGGAGTAAAGAGGGTCGAGAGCATGAAATGATATCTATATCTCCGCTGAATAAGAAGAGCTGTCGCGCAAGTTCCATCAGGCTCAATAGTTGCAAGAATCTTCATTCGAAGTTCTGTCAAATCAGGGTGGACTAACACTGGGACCTACAGGCTGGCTGACAGCCTCTTGTAGCTTGGTGGCGAATTTGAGCTGGGCACGAGGCAAAGTCTAAACATGGATCGAGATGCAATAAACTCTCCGGCACCCCGGAATGTTCTCCGCAGTATAATCTCGGAGGAAGCACCATATGCAATTATACGCGTGGTCCGAGCACGATGCATGATAAGTGATCCGTCGTTTATGTTGACCGTGGTGAGAGAATTTCATGCGTTTGTGGAGCATCGCCAGAATGCTCGGGGCTGCGCAGGATTGGTGCCGGTGGGGAGTACAGCTAGCGGGTCACCGGAGGCTGAGGCTGAGCAGTGGCTAAGCAGGAGACTCCTGCAGTGGCACATGATTACATAACCGGGTAACCCCGGCAGATCTGTGTAATCAGACGCCAAGTTGATCTCGAAGGCGGGGCCTTGTTCGAGTCCTGTATTTTGGACCGCATTACCCAAACTTATCCGCAAATGATTCTGAATTGAGGACACCGTCTCCTCAATTGCGGATACATCCAACCAAAAGTAAGCTTTTCGTTCGACTTTATTGTTTTATAGAGATATTGATTCCAGTCGCACGTCTGAATCGAAGACCTCTGATCTCGTGATAAATATTGTGGCTCCAGCTGTTGAACCGGTGTGAATGGGAACGTGCTATCCGAGACAATCGCGGCAGCCAAGTACGTTCCATACGGTGTTGCATCACTTGTATTATAAGGACAGTATCCAACTTGTTGCAGGATATCCTTCTGATGTGGCCTGGCCGCCTTGGTGTCAACCATGGTTGATGGCGGACTAGCAGGAACGGTGACGATGTTTGCGTGTCCATCGGAGCCTTGGCTTTGTTTGCCATTTGGGCAGCACTTCAAAATCTCTGTTGTGTAGTTGATGATGCGGCTCCTCGGATACTTCTATCACAGGTAATATCCGAGAGTAGTTACTTCTTAGATTTCGAAGTCAAAGATGGGCTGCGGTGGCGAGCGTTGAATACAATAATCCTTGAGGACGGGAGACATTTCCCGCAACCGCAAACGAAGATAGTAGACATAGGACGGACAGTAGGATACATACGATGAACGGCCACTAAGATAAGCTAGTAGTAAGCAAGCCAAAATGGCGGCCAATACTAGTGGCTGCTTAATTCTAATAGAGCGGATCACTCCAAAAGCGGTCTGATTGAAATGGAGGGAAATGGGGACCAGTAGATTCTTGGAGAGTTGGCGAATGGTAAACTCAGAATGAATTGTGCTCCATGGAGCACATGGACATTCGGGCATGAATTCCACTAGTATCTTCAATACCATTGAATTGGACTCGGTCGGTGCCGCAGAGTTTGACCCCTACGGTGGGTTCATAACGAGATCCGTACATGATCCGCTGCAGTTTATGAACAACTGGGAACCAACTTGAAGGACCAGGGCATAATTGGTGTAGCTTGGGACAGATAGAAGGGAGTGTTTACGAGAGGTGATCGCCTTGTGCATGAGACATGATGTTATATCGTACGAGAATATCAATGCTCGACCCTGTTCAACACATGATCTACCCTATTATGCGACAGAGCGTGCAAAAGTATAACCAAGTTAAGATAAAGGTTAGTAGCATGAATTACATCCAGGTGCCTTTGTGTGGGCGCGTTTACGGTCGTAGAATGTGACAATTTGAAAGTGTTATACCTCGCTACCGAGAAGGTAAAAACACCGTCCTGCATGTTACTATGTAGCTGTCCCAATATTGAGAGAGACTTCTGGCTCTGTGTTTTGCATGTACGAGGCTCATAGAAAGTTGAATGTGAGCAAGTAAGACACAGCAAGGGTTGAAGCTTCGAGGACGCTGATCGCCGTATAAAAAGCAAAAGGGATACGTTCGTGGGTAGGCCAATAAATATAGAAGCACTGTGATTGGTTGTTACCAAAAGAGATTGTTAAAGTTCTCAATGATTCTTCGAGGATGGATTCTCAGGATCAGAATTCAGAGTACCAAGAACCTTAGCACCGAATCGAGCAACTAGTGAGGGACTTGCTGCCAGGACAAGTCTTGAAGACCTCGTGTAGCCAATAGTAACAGATAGTATGAGTCGCCATGTCATGATCAAATTATCGTAACACCCCTCTCAGTTAGTTCCTAGATACAATAAATTGTCAAATATTAGTACATATATCATATGGCAGTACGGTGTTAAAGTATAATACAAGTACAAGTAACGGACACCGCTGAACTGGCAGCGGGTAATCTTGGTCGCGAGGCAGGGCAGGGTCGGCGGCAATAGGCGCCGGTAGTGGTAAAAGGACCGGGTGGCAGTGTTTCTATGCCGAAATGCCGAGATTCTAGATTTTTTATGTAATTGAGCATAATATGATCCATTAAGGTCATGGCCAGGTTACTACATAACGGAGTCGAGCTAAATAGGCTTAAGGCTACAGATACTCCGTCTAATATATAGCACCCTCTCTTCCTCCACACCATCAATTCCAATCCGGGAGACTTCATCATCTATAAATCTCTACAGTACTATACTACACTCAATTCCATCCTCTACCTTCCGTAGCTATGGCCACTACATCCCAACCCATCGCATTCCAGTCTCCTAATCATCCTGATTTCCACATGGCATCTGGTTCATTTACTAGTAACAACAGTGCAATGTCTTGCTTTCTAGGCTCCCCAATATCATGGCGTGCTGGCTCATTTGGAAGCCGTTTCTACCCTGGTTGTTCCCCTGGCCAACTTCTGGGTCCACTAGAGTTAGTTCAAGCTTCACTTACACGTGTCAACTTGCTGATATAGTTTATCTAGTCCTAATGAGTTCAAATGTGCCAAGTTGTCGTCATCTATTGACAGCGATCGTGGTTCAATTCTGAATGCTCTCAGTGCCTTCGACAAGGACGATGAATTGGTGAGTCTGTGACCTTCGTATTTGGTACCCACCTCTCATAGTTCGACTATTGCAGTGTCGCAACTACACATGTTGTGGTCTACAGCTAGATGACCTTCATGCTCTATTACAGCATTTCGAGGAGATTCATGTTGTCGTCCTTGACCCGTTCAGTCACCATCAGTTCCCAGCTGTACCTCCTTTACCTCAGTCTATTCATAATACCACTCCGCCTTACTTCTCGGACCATCATCAGCACCCTCCATCTTACAACCAAGGTGGCTTCGACCCGGATGACATGGAACTTGATGTCGATCAGGGCAGACTGGGCAGTGCGCCTTCGTCAAATGCACCAACTCCCCCTGACACCCCCCTCACCACCCCACTATCGTCACATCCTAGTCATTCGTTTAACCACTTTGGTCAGTCGAAACCTACATCTCCGCATATTCCCGTGTCGGCATTTGACACGACAACCGTGCTCCCTTCCCGCTCCGTTCACGGCTCAGCATTCCCACCGTCTCGAAATGGTCTCCCAAATGTGGCAAATGCCCCCGATGCATTCAATGGTTACGCGGGCTACTCCGACTACTCATCCTCAATGCCTGGCACTGTTCCTTCCCCACATACCAGCGATGATCTTCATTCACCTGTCACACCTGTCAGTGAACCGGGTAGTCCCTACGGCTGCCTCCCTCCTGCCGTAGTATTTTCTACGAGCAATAGTCCTACCAACACTCCTTCAGCCTCTCGTGTTCCTTCTCCAGCAAGCGCCTCGCGCCACCCCGCGCCCTCCGTGGCCACGCCTCATCCGTTAGATTCCCCTGTTTCTCCCAAAGCTTTCCCGTCACAGCAAGCCACTCAGCGTGCCAGCACCACGCTCTCTCGCCCTGCATCGTCATTACTATTATCGAAGCCCTTTCGCTGCCCTAAGCCTAATTGCAACAAGAGTTACAAGCAAGCCAATGGGCTCAAATATCACATGACCCACGGCAGCTGTAACTTTGCGCCGCCTAAGGACCTCGAGCAAGTACAAGCACTACTGGCTAGTAAGCGGTCCGCCCGCGAGGCTGCTGGACAAGAAGATCAGGGTATCACCGAAGGCGAGATGCGTGAAGTCGAACGGGAAGCAGAACGCAGGCTTCGGCCCTTTGCTTGTGGTGTCAGTGATTGTCAACGCCGATACAAGAACATGAACGGTTTGCGGTATCACTATCAGCACTCCGGTGACCACGGTGCAATTGGCTTAGCTCTCCTGGCTAGTGGACAACACGAATGTCTACAGCACGCTCATGGACGGAATAGCAGTGCAAGCTCACGGCATTCAACGCCAGCGACGAGTGGACACTCAACGCCAGTGAACGGACACTCGACGCCGTCATATGCTCAACAATATCAGCAGCAGATGCTTTACTCCTCCGCACAGCAGCAATACTTGCGCCAGCAGCAGCAGGCCCTACATCCCCAAGTGCAGATGGGTTATTCTGCTGGCTCAACAGAAGCTGTCCCTATCGTCGTTGCGCAGGATAGTGTTTTTCGAACATAGACTAGATGTAATTTATAGGCCTCATCATCACATCCCTACTGGATATCGGTCGCCCCTCGGCGCTTTCTGGGCCGCCCCCGGCCGCTCGCCATCTCGACACACGCCGCAAAAGTAAAAATTATACATATTGGTCGACTATTGTGATATATCCCATCCTCTCTTCTCTGCTCTGCTTTTACTTTGCTCTTCTGTGTGTTTCTACTTCCACCGGTCTACAACATATCCCAGGTCGACGCCCATCGCTTCTCAGATTCGTTCGTTTACCAGTTCTCATTTTTTTGCCTTGGCGTCTGGCTTATAATACTGCGTCTCTCCTCTTCCTTGGTTGTTCCTCACCGCTTAGAGCATAGCAGCTTTCGTACGTTTCCTAAAAGCCTGGAGTCTGTACTATTATGCAGGCTGGCATCTCTTATGTAACCTTACTCCTCTGCAGGTCCATCTCTCGTACTCGTATGCGTATACTTACACTAGCTATCTACATACACAGTATCACTACCTATTTCATGTGGAGTGGATTTTATGTGCGAATGCGAGTCTCAGAATACTCTGAAAGTTTAAAAAGTCCAAGCTGATCAAGTCGAGCTGCATATGGTGCCACGCGTTGATCGGCAGGCTTGTATTAGTGTTTAGACGATCCCGACTCTCGCACATCTGATCGACAGGTCTCACCAAGACCTCTGCTGAGTTCCTTTGCATTTGCAATTGGTGTTTCACACTCTGACGAAGGAGGGTCCTCTAGTTCAAGGTTTGTAGTGCGTGACGTCGCAGCGATCACTGACAGATCATCACATCTGTAGTCTAGGAACGGCATAGCGCAGTTGCACGAAAACGGAATGAAGAGTCTAACTTAGGGGGAAACCCTGTTTCCAAGAGTCTGTTTGTCGTCTACCGAGGCCTCGGCGAGGGTCGATGCGCAGAAATGAGCAGCCTGCACCAGTGTCCCGTACAGATTCTAGATCTGATCAGAGACGAAGTTGGGTAAGAGACACATTCTAAGTCTTCGTCGTATCTTTGATCTGCCTACAGGGGACTAGCAAAGAAATTATGAGTGCGATAGCTCAGAAACATTTTCCCGCAGCAGTCATCATGGGTGCTGCACGTCCGCAGTGGCAGTGGCAGGACCTTGGAGACCAATCTCTTGTACTGCGATAACGGACAGCAGACCTTATACGGAGTACCAACCCTGGCCTACCTGTCTTGCTTCGATAACGCTATCTAGGGGGGCTAGAATCGGTTATGCACACAGAAAGGTCTACAATCACCGTCAGTTCATTCAGGCGAATTTTATTGTGGTGTGAAAATACCCCTGTGGAAGGGTCGTTCACCTGGTACCCCTTTTCCCGCAGTCTACCTATCTGACAGCCCCAGGATAAATTAGTGTGATTGGCTTGAATGTCTCCGAGGAGCTAGGGAAAAGCTCGGACCAGAGAATGCGTGATGGATATGTTCGTCGAGAATATCATGGCGGGAGTTGGTTATCTAAGCAAGCCGAGGTACGAGGCCGGCAAAGATTTGAGTCTACGCGCAAGTCAGCGAGGTGGCGCAGCGCTCCTTGCTCCTGCCCACATCGCAGCATTGCCTTATTCCGAGTTTTAGCTACTCGTTGCTACGTCCTTTTGCATCCTCTTCAGAAATAAAGAGTGATTCTTAAATGCCAAATCAAAACCCCAATGAAGCTGTAAGACCGGACTTCACTACCCAAGAGCATCAGGAAGCACGTCAGCAGCTCATCGAGGAAGGTCTCGACGCAGAACAAGCGGCTAGATCATTAGCAGCCCTCTGGACTTTAACTAACAACGCGGACAAAGACCGATGGGCCATTGAACAGCAGCGCCTTCGCGAAGCTGATCAAAGGAAAGAAGACGAGGAAGAAGAACGCAGGCAACTACTCAAAGAAGAGCAGGAAGCCGCTCGCCTAGAAGAGAGAAAGAAAAACAAAAATAAATATGCGCCTCTAGTACGAGGAAAGGTACCTTCTGATCCCACTGTTATTCCCGCGCAATACACCTTGAGGAAACTGAAAGCCGGGGATTACTGCGAGCTGCATTATTTCACCAACAAAGGCCTCGAGGACGCTAAGGCCTCCAACCTTCTAGCAGAGCCAGAAGCCCTGGTTATGCTACCATCCGCGGACGGGATGCATTCATGGGTCCCAGCCGCGGCAGTCAAGGACCCGAAAGCTGCTCCCGTCGTCAAAGACGAGAACCTGACCTGGGAAGACTTCAACGAAGCAGCCCCGCGTATGATCTCTCTAATGAAAATGCACGACTGGCCTGAAGATAGGGTCAACATGCACATTCAATTCTGGTGCGCGTTGCAATCACACCGCTGGCGTCACGCCCCAGACGTGCTCAAGCAAAGAGCTTTACTGCTCTACCAATCCCAGCAACGTCGACGCTGGCATATGACCATAGGCACGGCGCAAAGCTGGAGTCTGGAAGAGCTCAACCAGGACCTCATCCTGGAAGCACGCGAAGAGCTGTTCAACAAGAAGAGAGAGAAAGAGACCGCTTCAGTTATCCGTCAGTGTTTTCTCTCTTCACACCCAAAGGTTCAAATGCTCAATCATCTCCCTACCTACATTTTCCCTTTATAAAAACACCCACAGCGTTTTACAACATGTAATAACGAATCGTTGTCGGCCAATCACGCGCCGACACCGAAACTCACCGCACTTCCTACGCTGCCACACGCACGCTACGGAATCACTTGCCTGGGTTTCATCACGAAAACCTGTAACCATCGCGCGTTGCCCCCCCCACAACGCAATCACAACCGTCACACCCCACACATCATACCAAATGATCACCACCGCGTTTATCCACAATGACGGACACTCGTCACACAGGGCAGGCAGCAACGGCCTTCATCGCCAGCAACCAGGACCTCCTGCGAGGGCAATCACAGCCGTTCGCGGCGTCCCAAAAGTGCCCGTACACCCCAGCCGAGGAAGCTAATCATAGCAACAAGAAGGTACGACCCTCTCGCCCCGCTGCAGCTGCAGGACCATTACCTTGCTGCGCAGTGTGCCTGGGAAGGAATGCTCACCGCACCGTTGACTGCACAGCAGCACAAACCTGGGACAAGAAATTCGAGACCTTCTCGGAACGCATCTGCAAAGGTCTCTGGACCAAGGACGGAAAGCAAATTTGCACAGCATGGCAGCGGGACGAAGGCTGCTCCACCCCTAAACACGACGCATGTCACGTATGTTCAGGGTGTGGGGCAGCCACTCATGGCGCCCAGAGATGCCCTAGAGCTCAGAAAGCAGACCCCACTGACACCGTACAAGGTTGATGCCTGGAAACGAGAACTCGAAAGAGCCGGCCTGATGGACCGATTTGCTAAGATACCAGAAGGACTCATTTTAGGTTTCAAAATAGACTTTCCTTCTATCAGAACTGTACAAGTTCCCCCAAATAGAGATTCAATTACCGAGTACGCTAGCGAGTTCGATGACATCATTCAGAAAGAATTGCGCAAAGGCAGGTACATAGGTCCTTTTTCAGCAAAAACTCTGGAAGACCTGATAGGACCATACCAAACATCTCCGCTATCAATCATCCCAAAGCCGGGTGGAACAGGAAAATTCCGAATCATACAGAATTTCTCCTACCCCCATGCTCCCAATGCGTCCTTCCCGAGCTCGTCAATAAATTCCGCCATAGAAACGAACAGATTCCCATCCACATGGGGAAAATTCTCAATCATTTACCAAATAATCGCGAACCTTCCTCCAGGTTCCGAAGCGGCCACAAGAGATGTAGCGGAAGCCTATCGTACAGTGCCCCTGCATCCATCACAATGGCCAGCCGGTGTGATTCAAACCTCAGATGCTCAATTTTGCGTGGACACATGTCTAGCCTTCGGGGCAGCACCCTCGGCGGGAGTCTATGGACACGTTGCAGACGCAGGTGCCGAAATCTTCCGACACAACGGAATCGGTCCTCTGGACAAATGGGTAGATGATTACATCTTCTTCAGGGTCAGACTCGAATTTTTAGATCAATACAATGAATACAGGAAGAACTGGAATCAGACCTTTGCACTGGAAGGTATGCACCAAACAGGAGGACGCCTATGGTTTGGGCAAATGTGCACGGACACGGGAGAGCTCGAAGAATCAAGCGAGAACCATTCTAAACCACTACAAAATCTTTCAGAGAGCTCTGCCAGGTCGGATCACGACAAGCTATTCGGATGCAGCTTAGAAGACATTGACCGCCTGTCAGAAGTATTAGGCATCATGTGGGAACCACTGAAAGACCAACCTTTTCAACCGTCTACAGTGCACCTAGGCTTCTTCTGGGACATCAAAAACAGGTCAGTAAGTCTGAATCAAGCAAAAGTCGACAAGTACCTCTTAGCAATACACAAATGGCGCAAACGACGCGCACACGTTCTCCAGGATGTCCAAGAGCTTTACGGAAAACTACTACACGCATGCGAAGCAGTACCCCGAGGCAGAGCGTACCTGACAAACCTTGAAGTAATGCTCTCGTTATGCGGCAAAAAACCTTTTCTCCCACACCGAGCAGGAGATAGAGTGGCCGAGGACCTTGATTGGTGGTCTGCCTTGCTTCAATCCGGAGGCGTCAATCGCCCCATCTATCCCACAGTCAAGCTAGAAGACCGATCAGCCTTTTCAGACGCGAGCTCAGGTATAGGGATAGGCATAATAGTGGGTAGTCGCTGGAGAGCGTGGAGATTGATACCGGGGTGGAAGACTCACAATGGCAAACGCGACATCGGATGGGCAGAAGCCGTGGCTTTCGAGCTGCTCGTATACACTATCGCCGCTATCCCTGACATTAGCAGCTGCGTCCTCCTACAGGGAGACAACACAGGCGTTGTTGAAGGGTGGTGGAAACAAAGACACAGAAACCAGGAAGTCAACAGAGTGTTCAGAAGAGTCAGCGAATTCACTCACTCTCTGTCACGACCCAACAAGCAAATAAACGCGATGGTCAGAGACTAGGACTTAAACAACAAGATAATCACAGAGAGGAGCAAGTACGCCTTGAGTCGATTCAATGATGAATACACAAGAGGTTTGAACTGAAGAACTACTGACTACAATCGACTAACTATATACACTAAATGAAACTGAGACCGAAACTGAGTTCTAACTACAAGCCAATCATTAAATAGAATGGGAATCGTATGATGTTCCTGAAACTAATAATAGTAATGATGTCATAGAATGTTCTGGATCATATCACGTGATGTTATCTTATCTTATCTAATCTTATCTTATCTAAAGACAATCATAGAACGTGTCCTCTTCTTCTGTTATAGGGGTGACTTGTGTAGTGGGCGCTAAAGGAATTGTAAAGGGAGATTTAGGGGTTTTAGGAGGCGTTTGTGACACACGGTGACCAAGCTCCACCTCCCCAGGACAAAGTGCTCCCCAATAGAAGGAGAGGACACATACTGGGCCGTGCAAGTTGGCCCAACGAACCCTAAAGAAGCCTTAGAAAATCACCTTCGCGTGAATGCAACAACGAACCCAAAACAAACGCACCTTTTCGCGTGGAAACACGCGAGAGGTATGCGTCCAATGTCGAAGAAACAGCTCCTAAAAAGGATCGCATCAGCAGCGGCGTCAGCAGGACTGCCAGACCTCAAAGGGCACGGCCTTCGCATCGGAGGCACGCTGGAATACTTGCTGCGGGGATTGCCGTTCGAGGTAGTGAAAACTATGGGAAGATGGTCCAGCGACGCATTTGAGAGCTATCTAAGAGAGCACGCAACAGTCCTCGCACCTTACATTCAAGCTTCACCCGCGCTAGAAACTTTCACGCGCCACACCATGCCTCCCATCAGGTAGATAGTAGTGAGTCCATCTCCTAAAAACACAAGGGCATCAAGCTTCGCTGCATGCGTCGTCGAACTCCTAAGAATTTGGGTACACAGCTCACCTTGCGCCACAGGTACGAACCCGTGTTTCGGACCGGAAAAGCCCTGCGGGCTTTCGCCCAAATACCCAACAAATAGCACCTCCCATCAACTACCGTTAGCTTTAGCTTTCCTGTAGCATCACGCGTTGTAAATCGTTAAGCACATCTCGACAACGCACAACACCAACCTCGTTGCCACGAGTCATCGAAGCGCATAGACTGAATTTTCAGGCTTGGGCGGAGTCGTATCTAGAGACTGTAGATGTCATGGTCATTCAGTGCTGTTCTAATTCTTGGTATTTTTTGGTTCGTATCGCAGAAGCTGATATATATCACATCGAGGGGATCCGTATTGCTGAGGGGAAGGTTATTGCGGACAACAGAGTCCATGCTTTGCCTACAAGTTTACGCATCATGGCAAAAATAAAGTAGCAACTGCTTAAGCGCGAAGAGAAACAGCATTCCATATGACACCTAGGTAAATCTAATGCATGGTTCTTAGAAATTCTCGTCAGGTTGGAGGAGAGGGGAGTCAGGGGAGTCAGGTCCCAGCCGAGGGAAAAGCTTTTTTAAAAGTATATCAAATCTTGACTGATAAGTCCTCTGCATGTTTTCCTCATTAGGAGGGTATTTCAACACGAGAAAATTCAATCTACTATTTGAGTCACGGGGCTCGAGGGCACGTAAGCTTGCCTCTTCCATGTCGTAGTCATCGTTCACGGAACTGATTGTAATGCCGATGGAAAGTTGCCTCACGCGAGGGTACCGCTCGACGAATCTGACGACATCGGACAGTGAAACCCGCAGTGGTATGAGTGGCGCATTAGGCATGAACCCATTTGACTCGTTGAAGAGCAACACCTCAAGACAGGGCCATGCTTGTCCGATTTCCTCCAGTTCGTCCTCGCCAATGCTGCGACAGGATGCCGTATTGATCTCCACAACCCGAAGGTGACTGAGATAGAAGAGTGGCCGTATGGTGTCGATAGTGATGACTGTACCGATCGGGACATCATAGTTGGCGAAGTCGGTTAAACGTATGCACTGGAGGTTCCGGAAAGCCTCGCGCACATGGAGGGAGTCAAAAAATGCCTGCAGTAGGCTTGGATCGAAAATGAACTCAGATCTAAGTGATATCGAGGTAAGTTTATGAGGTCATAGACGTGTGAAGACTTCGACGTCTCGCCATTCTTCGATTTCCCAATCAACGCTGTTAAAGTTCTCGAAGAGAATCGGGCTGCGGGATGAGTTAAGAAAGTCTTCAAGATCACTGCCAGTGGGCAGACGCGTCTTGATGCTAGTGAATGATGAAAGTCCACCCAGATAAGTCAGGGCATCCTTGGTTATGGCCGGCACGTTGACTGTACGCAGTTTCTGCAAATTCTGGATGGCATATGAGACTGGCAGAGCTAAAGGCCCGTCCCATGGGTCAGGTAGAGACGATGAGCCCTGCCTCAAGTAGAAGGTGAAGCTTTCGAGGGATGGACAAGTTGTAGGCAATGACAGTAAGATCATGTGCAACGAAATTCTCGGCCAAAACTGCAGGTCTCGCTGATACCTGAAGATAGATGCACAGATGCAAAGATGGCGCAGACGTGGGCCAAGTAAGGGGCGGAGCAGGTGGGTAAAGTGAGATCTGACATGCAAGTCTCGTAGGTTTGGCATCAGAACCTTCGAGGAGTATGCTAAAGTTTGTAGAAAGGATTTGACAGGGCACGACTTGGTCGGCCACTGATATAGAAACTTGGCAGATCGGACGCGATTTGCATAGCGACTAATAATGGCCATTTGAGCTTCCGTTGGGATCTGTGCTATCATGAAATATGTGTATGTCTCCTGGAAAAGAAGAACTAACGATGGGGAAATCTTGCAGCCTTTCTCCCTCTTCTGAAATAATTCCAGCGCATCGCATAAAGGGTTCAACGCCTCTGAGAGTGTTCCAGAGAGCATCCAATGCTTGCTCCGAGAACGCGCGACATGTTAATGCAAGGGCAAACAAGGTTGGTCCCGAAGGTGCGACATAATCCGCTTGCCACTGGTGAGCATCACATTCGTCAACGTTGAGATGGCTTATGATGTTTGAGAAAATTTCAGAAATAAGGAGAGCACGAGGCATTGTGCGGTTGACAGATAGAAGCATCGTTGAGGAACGGAGAGGTGCAATGACCTTGAAGAGGCGTTTCGGCCGCAAGGGTGTTTTAAATCAACGCGCGTTGACTCGGATGCTGACTATTAACAAAAACAAGTAAGAAGAACTTTGGCATAGGCGATCGAAGTATCGGAGTATCTGAGTGTGTTAGAATCATGTGTACTACATATTGAATGAAGGAATCTACCGCTGTCCTAGCGCGCTGCATCCAAAGACCTAGGGACGCACGTAGTACAAAACACCGTGAAGTCTTCAATTGGAGGGGGGTTGTCATATCATAGCGACTTCCACAAACTGTATTCGTCGTAAACGACCTAAGATGATGTAAGTGATTTGCAATACGCTTTTGGAAATTCTCCAGCACAATATGTTGATACAATACAACGGTTTGCTAAGGGTGGCTATATTATTATTGCACCACTGATGCATTGAGCGCAAGGCACGACAACAGGGGGGAAACAATTAATATCACTCAAGTACTCACATTTTGCTTGCAGCTTTGCATCATGGAGTCATGATAAGTGAAATAACTTGGACGACGAAGTCCCTGTCATTGTCACAGAAGTAAATCCTTTAAATTATGTTATGTTTACTATCTAAGTACAGTAGTATGCTACGGGATATAGGTATATATAGAGAAGTTAGTCCATCAAGATCAAATCAGTCAACAGAAACGAATTGACAATGGCATTTCGCCCGAGGGAAAAGCTTTTTTACAAGCATGTTCAACCTTGAGTAATGAGAAGTCAATGTGTGTTCCTCAACACGGGATCTCAATGTGAGAGATTCTAAAGTATTTGAGGCATGCGACTCGAGGTCATGTAAGTTGCCAAAGTCACTGAGTGTAAAATTAATACCAAGTTTCTTCAAACGGGGACACAGCTCGACGAATCTGACGACCCCACCCAATGTAACCCCCACTGAATTGGGATCATGGCACCCATACGTCTCATTGAGGAGCAAAACCTCAAGACAAGGCCAGGCTTCTGCCATTTCCTTCAGATTATCTTCATTCAAACCGATAGAGCACCCCGTATCGAATTCCACAACCCGCAAGGCGCTGAGGTAGAAGAGCGGCCGTATGGTGTCAATTGTGATAGCGATCCCAAAGGATTGAAAGAAACTGATAGGTAGAGAGGGGGAGAATTCGAACAAGCGTATGCACTGCAGGTTCCTGAAAACCTCGCGCGTATGAAGCGAGTTAAAAAGTTTCTGCAGTAGGCCTGGGTTGAACTTGACCTCAGATCGAAGTGACATCGCGATGACTTTGCGAGGCCATAGACATGCGAACATTTCGACGTCTCGCCATTCTGCGATCTTCCAGTCAACACTTTCAATATTCTCGAAGAGAAGGTGGCCGCGGGATGAGCCAAAGACGTATTCTAGATCACTACATGTGGGCAGATGCGTTTTGATGCCGGTAAATGATGAGAGTCTACCCAAATAAGTCAAGGCATCCTTGGTCATGGCCGGCACAATGACTGTGCGCAGTTTCCGCAAATTTTGGATGGCATACGAGACTGGCAGAGCCAAAGGCGCATCCCGTAGACCAGGTCGAGAGGAGAAGTTGAGATTGAAGTCGAAGATTTCAAGGGATGGACAAGTTGTAGGCAATGACCGTAAGATCATGTGCAACGAAATCCTCTGCCACAAGTCCAAGTCCCGTCTATAGTTGACTGAGGTAGATACGTTGATGGAAAGATGCTGCAGACGTGGGCCAAGTAAGGGACGAAGCAGGTGAACTGAGTCGCACGTGACACGTAAATCTCGTAGATTTGGCATCAGGACCTTCGAGGAGTAGGCTAGGGTTTGTAAAAAGGATCGAACAGGGCGTGGCCAATCATGAAAAGACGTTTTCAAAAATCGGACGCGACTTGCATAGCGACAAATGACAGCCAGCTGAGACTCTGTTGGAATCTATGCATGCGTAAGTAAACTATGCATTCATTCCCTAAAAAAACGAAAACTAACGACGTGGTCACCTCCCAGCGTTGTGTTATGTGATACAATGATCCCACCACATTGCATGAGTGGAATAACGCTTTCAATCGATTCCCAGAGAGCATCCAATGCTTGCTCGGAGAACGCGCGACACGTTAGTGCAAGGGCGTACAGGGTCTTCCCGGACAAGGTAGGAGAATTCTTTGTGTAAACGTATGTTTCTTCTACGTTGATGTAGCTTATGATGTCAGAGAAAATTTCGGACACAAAAAGAGCGCGCGACATTGACTCGGAGCTGCTGACGGTCAACAGGGGCCTCGCCGGCGCTAGCACTGTGGTGATGCAGTGATTCTGAAAGGACACTTCCCTTGAGGACATCTTCAGGATGTATGCAATCCACAGAATGAAAAGATACTACGAAGTGAAGATCCGGACCTTAACATTTATGCAACCGGAGGAGTTGTAGGATCCGTGTTACCCTTCCGAAGTACTTCGGCTCCCAAAGCTCCCGAAGACAATGTAAATACCGGTGCCACCGTTACCTCACTTACAGCCGAGGTCAAGACCTCCAGCACCGCTCGGTGAGGTTCGTATATGGCATAGGGTTGAGCGCTGAGCACCACCACGCCTGACCTGCAGTTTCCCACCGCCTACCACACCTCCAACTTGCCCCCTCCCGCGTTGCGCGCTAGGCCCTCTGATGCTGCCTCGAGCCTCCAACCCCTGCGTCAGAGCGTGATCTTCTGAGGCCCTTGCATAAGATGGACGTAATCGAGGGAATACGAGCGAATTAATCATTCTCTAAGGAAGACAGCACACACGATCAGCAGACATAAAAACTTTCCAGGCAACAAAATGAAGGAGGTGTCTCTATGTTTCAAGTTCGTCTGTTTCAACGTTGGCGTTGGCGAGCACCAGAACTTGTCCTGTCCGCAGTCAAGAGGTTTTCAAGGTCTTGTCATTACGTACTTACGTTATGCTGCACGTACGTGTTCGGGAGTTTTAGTATTTCGGAAGGCACTCAGCAATGCATCCTCCAATCGGATTAGCGGAGAAATGTGTCGCCTACGATATTGATACGTACTAGAATGACACAGACAGGCGCAGTGTGAGGCATATGCATAGCATTTATACCATGTCATCACGGACCAAGCATCCAGCTGAGTTGACGGAAAGACAGCCAATGAGAGAGCCGGAAAGCCTTACTGTGATGATCCTCAATCGAGGGCTGACAAAGGGAGCCTCCAGCGTGGGATTGAAGACCTGTAAGACAATATCACGGTATGTGCCTCTTTCATCTGCGGCGTAGTGACTGCTGATTAAATGATACCACGCACTCTCAAAAAGAGCTTGGCAAAACGGGGTGGGTTAGAGTGGCTCGCCGCAATCGACAATACTACTTGAGTAAAAGTCCTCGCCAGACAAACATACATGCAAGGATACTCCAAATGTGCTCCAAACCCAGGAGGATTCGAGCAACGCTAGCGGTCTGATGGAAGGCAGGAATTTTCGGCGCACGGCTGACGATTTTCAAAGCTGGATCAATAGAAACTGATAATTGGGCTGGAGGATTGCAAGTTGACGTTCCCTCGTTCCAAGATCATGTAGGTTATCAATAAAGCAGAAACAGAACATTGGGGTATATCGTACTGGTATCATGAGGGAAAGTTTCAAGGATGTATTTATACAGAACTAGGCCGTCTTCACCGCCCGCCAGAATGACGCATACCTGCATAAATATGCACGCGTGATCAGCAATCCTTCGCAGCGAAATCCGAAATCAAAAACATACATGTTAACACGGTCTAGGGGAAGCTCCGGCCCCTTCCTGACTCCCAAAGCAGTGACGGTAAAACCTTTGCGCTCAAATCTGACGCAACACTACATCAGCATTCACAGGGCCCAGTAGATTCTGAAAAAACGTACACATCGCAATACCAAGGTTTCCTAGCTGCAGAACGCCAGAGAACGAAGCCACCAGGTGAGAGCACGCGATAAAACTGGTCAACCTCATCATCGACTTCCTTGGAATCTGGTGAAAACCAGTCGAGGTGATCCATAATAACGGCTCGAGTTAGAGACCAAGAAGTCAATCCTCGTAGGACGCTAGGGATTTTCATCAGACTAGTTGCGCTTCATAATACTGACAGTGCTTACTTATATATCGAATCCGTGTGCAGTCTGAACGCATCGGTAGCTTCGCCGGTACTAGCTTTAAGAGCCTGAAATCCGGCGCGCGTCAGATATTCTGGGCAGGAGGATGGTGTATAGTGCCCAAGAAGCGTCTGATAGTGTCCTGTAAGCGCAAGGAAAACTTGAAAATACTCAACTTACCAATGGGTAGAAGTACGCGCCATCCTTGAAGGAATACGTTGATGGTAAAGGGTTTAGGGTATCTCTTACGAACTCATACATAGACCCTTCGTCCAGGACCATGCGGCGCTGGTTGAGGGGCACTCCCAATGCGTTCCAGCAGAATATCGGGCTCTTGAGTAAGGCAATGACGACGGGGTTCAAGAGGACAGGTTTCAACTTCTCGCGCCAGATCTGCTCCTGCTGGGCTATACTGCTCGCACTACACAAAGCTTCTACATCTTTCGCTACTCCAGCGATTGAAAAGATGACTCTGGCGAGGCGCAATGCCCAGCCGCTGTATCCTTTCAAGTAGAAGGCTTTGGAGAAAGCATTGTCGTTGATGTGCCAAAATTGATAGGCGATAGAAGAAAGAAAGGGGGCGATCTTGGAGTCGAGGAGCGCACGGAATTTGGGATGATGCCCATCACCGAACATGGAAAAGAAATCTTCATACTCAAGGGCTTGCACGGCTGCAAGCTTCAACTCTAGCAAATGACCTTGACTGTATGTTAGAAAGTCAGTCGAGCTGCATGATAGAGAGTAGTTGGTCATACCAAGGGTTCATATCCACGCAATGAATCTTCAAGATATATATTAGCGGACAGATGTCGATGTTTCATCGATCCACGTACTCTCTTGGGCTGCGCTGCTATGGCGTAATGCAAAGCATTGTCACCTGCTGATGTGATTACCAGCATCGAGTCTTCGGGACCAAGATCGAGATACTTCAGATCTACCTCAGGATCCTCCTAACATACCGTTCAGTGTCCGGGGACGGGTAATATCAAGAGAAAACAACAAACCCATGTGAAAGAATATATGAACGTTCTGAATGCTTGATGTATAGCCTGCTCATAGTATGGAAGCCTCCAAGGCTAGTCCATGGTCAGTTTCATCGTGAATTTCATAATACGTTGACTCACCTTTCCCAAATGATAGTGAAAGGAACTCAAAGGTGGTTTCACAGTGATAAGTGCATCTGCGTGAGAAGCCTGCGTCTTCAGAGCGGGTTCTCCAATCTCAATCGGTGGAATAGCTTCTGAATCCTTGATAGTCGTAAAAGATGCCGGCGAACAATTGCCAAGCATGTTGCCCCCTTCGACTTCAAAGGCATGGCAAAAACGAGATACATCACATGAACGTGAGCGACCGAGCCATATGTAGTAGGGACTATAAAACGTCAGTAAGGACGACCGCAGATAAGAGTTCGATAATACTGACATGCGGACAATGAATGGGACAACGAAGCGATTTCTGCCGTTGTAAGTCTTGACCTGCATACATAATTAATGTATTTGATACTAGAAATATTTGACAAACGTACCGTGCCAAACTTGTATTCCAGATAGTCTCGACGATGCGGTGACAATGAAACATGGTCGAAGTCAAACCAGATCTGCCAGAACCACCTACTGAGCCAACCGCATTCCTTGCTCGTGCCTCCAATGGCCTTCTCGTGCAATGACGGCTGCTTTCCAGAAGTGTAAAAATCGACGACAGATAAAAGACCGTTCTCTGGGGAAAGAACGTAGTCGATACGATCTAAAAGAGCATAGAAGTTGGGTATCTAAATTTAGATTGTTAGTTCATTCTTCCAGAAACCGATGATCTCAAACTTACCATTGAGAGGGAATAACTGAGCGTTACCAAGTTTACGCTCCCTTTCGGGTCACTCCGCGCCCATTCTGGAAGTGCAAACTCGGTTGCATCTTGACACAGGACTGTAATGTTTGTCCATCCCCGCTTGGCAAATCGCTCCCTGGCAACCTGGAGGAGGGGTTCACAAAGATCGATGAGATAAATGGCATCGAATGAGGACACCGGAAAGTGCCTATCCATCAGTTCGATATTGTGACCTGATTTGCGTTCAGGAGAAAATAATGAGGCCAGCAAGTAGGCACGTACCTGTTCCTCCGCCTATATCAATCCAAATCAATTTCTGCTTGGGGGCTTTGGCGCGCATAGTCCGGATATGGCTGGCTGAAAGGTTGAGCATGGTGTTCCGGCCTCGTAGAAGACCACTTCGGGTTGCATCATAAACATCGGCCTGGCCTTTGTAAAACTGGGGATATGATGGGTGATCTATGCCAAGGCATGTATTAACACAATTTTACGGACATTGTCCAATCTTGTTCGTTGATCGCTTGCGTGAAGAGGCCGGATAAAACAATGCCATATGAATTTGAGCTGTGGGCGAAGGGCGCTACCAAGGGCAAGAACAAATACTGTCAACGAGCAACCCAGTAAGATGAAGGCGGCGATGGCTGAAGATCCGGTCCACTGTGTTATCGCTTCGCTGACATATCTGGCACATCGTCAGCTGCAGCTTGATGTATAGAATACGTGCCAATCACTGACCTTCGTTCAATATAGACTACAAAGGCGCTACCGATCAACAGGAAAGCACGAGAGACCGTGGCCATTGATGATCGTCCCTAAAGATTTGATTCATCTTCTTATTCTCCCTTTTAATGGCACGCGTGCTGAAGTGGGTGCCACTATCTGCTACCATGTAGGACGAATGTGGGATTGTCTACAAGATGAAATGGAAAGAACCATGTTTCTCGAGAGAGATGAGCCAATGGGGTGTCTTGTTTGAAATTCGTGCTTTAGTTATGCAGGGCACCATTAGCGCTCGTCGACGAACGTGCATTTACGATTGACGCACGGAGATAACGGCTCATCCCGGACTAGGATTCGCGAGACAGTCACTCACTAACCCCAGTTCATGAACGTGAAACGATGCCTTGAACGTTGGGTTACTGTCGAGCGAACGTTCAAACGTCGTTCGAACTCTTGTCGACCACCCACCTCTGACCACGTAAAGCAAGTATTGCAGAGCATGCACCGCCACAAAGGCCATAGGTCACTTGTAGACCCAGATAAGCAATTAGTCAGTAAGATCCGTGTCCACCAATCAAAATTGCCAAGTGCCGTCTGGGCCCTTCAGAAGTTTATTCACCAGCATCGATATCTCAGGCCTCAGGCCTCATCCATGCCGCGTCACACTACACATGCTGTGTTGAACGCCACCCTGAGCGTCAGCACTTTTAAATGTCAGTGTAACAAAAAACGCATCCAAGCTCAGAACGAGGAATGAAACAACAGCGAGCTGTTGAAGATGGCTTGGGCTGATCTTATGATAAGCTATCCTGCCGTGAAATGTCACCCTTCGCTGCTAGCTGAAGAATGTGCGCCAGTTAAACGTCAACGTGCGTCGAAAGGGTCCAGAGAGGGAGGAAAAGAAACTAGTCATTGGCTGGAGTAGCTAGTATGGGTTCTCGATGTAGAATACTGGCGCATCATGAGTGGCCGCATCAAGGTTCGTGAGTGCGAAGAAAATAGTCGGCAGCTGATGCAGCTAGTAGTATGTGTCCCTATGGTGAATAAAACTGACAAAGGAATGGTTGAACCCGTACAAGTTGATGTGGGAGTCGAATACGGTAGAACGTTAACTTCCATAGGAACGCTTGCTGCATGCATTAGTGTGTCTAGCTAGTGGCCTCGTCAGTGTCGCGTCACACCGCGTCACATGCGCGTCACGACCGTGGCAGGCGCGGCAGCCTGAGGACTGCAGGTACGCCCATAACCTGCGTGGAAATAGCCATGTCCGATTTTCACTGGGAGCCTCATGCACAACACCCCATCTAGACTACTCCCTATTGTAGGTCCGTCTCTGCTCCTGTTACTCCGGCCTATCACCATGTCCTTCAACCAATAGAGTCATATTGCCGCGGCTGCCTCCATCCCTATGCACACCATCACAAAGGCTTATTGTACCGCCATACATACAAGCACTAATGCCCTCCGATACCAGCGCATCCGTTATTCATTCCACCATTTACACCGACGATGCCCTTGTAGAATCTTGGACGTTTCCGACTGATTGTAGTGGTGCATCGCCAGTGGCCATATAGCTCAACTAGTAGTCACCCGCAGGATTTTATCAACATGTACTATGTATTTGTGCCCCGCAGCCGCCAGTGGGCCTGCGACACGTTGAGCTCCAGCGATTATCATGAGTGCCAGGCCACGCAGACTATATCGGGACATAAGTGCGGCTATTCATGTCTGCTACAGCCCAGGGAGCCTCACGAATACCTTCAGTTTCAACACATGTAGTAATTTGCAAAGCCCGGTTTCAAGCCTTGGGCCGAGCCGAGGAGGACCCATGATGTTCTATAGCCGCCAGACTGGGTACTACCACTCATTTCTGTCCTCTCACCTCAGACTCTCCCCAATCCTTTGCTTCATCCCTGAAACCCTTCACCATACTCATGTCGAGAGCATCAATCGCTTCAAAACGTCGTAGCCGAAGGCTATCAAAAGATGGTAGCACAGACAGTGCCTCTGCACAAAGCGCCCACCTTCACGAGCAGCCTCCTCAGGAACAGGATACGGTACGACCCGCTGATGAGTGAGTCGCGACTTTCTTGGAATTTTAGTTCCCAATTTGACAACGAAACAGCGAGAGGGAAAGATGTGCAGCCTCGATGATGGCTTCACCGGGAATGTGAGCATTTCTACCCGGATGATTTTGCGCCCTCCTTTACACGAACTGCAGCTCGGACTCTAAGCATCACCAGCCACCAGAATCTCGCATACAGGAAAGTATTTCGATTGATTTACCAAAAGGCGCCTCCGCTGCGTGAGTTCCACTCAGTCGCAATCTTGAACATGCTCATATTGTCTCAGTGAAGCGCAACAGGTCGTAGGGCAGGAGGATCAGCCAAATCCAAGTGAAATGTGAGTAGCCAAGTGAGCCAAACGATCACAACTGACGATACTATTCCTGCAGAGTGAAAATCATGAAAGAAGTGTTGGAGGTTCTCAAGGACTCAACAATCGCCTCGAAGACCGGCAAGGACCCGCGCTCTTGTTTCTGGGCGGCATACAAAAGAGTCACCGAGGAACACGACGACGAGTTCCTTGACCGATACTACAATGAGATGGACATTGTGTTGGTCTTCGTAAGTTTTGCATGCTCGTCTTTGCCTTTTGTTTGGTTGACGTTCTGTCAGTCTGGTTTGTTCTCGGCCGTCAACGCGGCTTTTATTGTGTCCATGGAGTCGAATCTCAGTCCAGACCCCAACGACACTACGCATGCGCTTCTCACGCAGCTCGTTCAAATCGGACTTGGCAACTTCACTGCAGCGGGGTCTACGCCAGCAGCGTCAGCATCTACCTGGTCGCTGTCCACAGCCATTGTAAGGATCCAGTGCATCGCCTACGCAAGCTTATCCTTCAGTTTACTCGCTGCTTTCGGGGCTGTGTTGGGCAAGCGGTGGCTCGGGTACTACAAATCTCACAGATACGGCCGCGGCTCAGAGGATGAACGAGCGAAGCGTAGACAAGAGAGGTTCGACGGTATCGTCACATGGTATTTTGACGCCGTCGTACAGTCGTTTCCGATTTTACTCCAGATCTCTCTTCTTCTATTTGGGATCGCCCTTGGCGCCAATATGTTGTCTCAACAGTACACGATCGCCTGGGTCATCATTGCAACCACAGTCTTTGGGTTTTTGTTTTATTCCCTGACGGTGATGGCAGCCTTGGTATCTCCTACCTGTCCATTTCAGACGCCAACGTCGACGATTTTACGCATGTTGCACATTGACGGTAAGATCATTTTCAAAGTTTTGCCCATTCCCGATCTGAGTCAAAATTGCAGAGCTCCTACGTCCAATTGTTATCCGGGCCTTCCGGTATCTTTAGCAGAAGGTGCACGGTAAGTTCCGTTTTCTCAAGCATGCATAAATTTTGACGTTTTCTTGCTAGGCGTGCTGCAATGGAGAGATCACCAACTCTATCAATCCCTACATCTCCAGTCCCTATTATCATTGCTCATGCCCATATTCGGTTGGTTATCATCCTTTCCACTTTGTCATAGGGAGAGTGGATGAAGACGTAGAAAAACTCGCCGTGACAGTTATATCAAAACTCCTGTGTTCTCCTTCCACTCCGTCACTTCAAATAATAGCTAATTGTGCTCTTCTTGCTTGCGTCATGATCGGAGTCCGATTTGACAAGAAGGACATCATTCGGGTTAATAAAAGGTGCTGTTGATTCATTTGATGCTTCTTCGTCTATGCTTAACAAAGAGATTGTGTAGTTCTGCTCTGCCTCAACTTACTGGGTTCCTTTGGACACAGTTCCAGAAAGTACTCTGGTCAGCAGATGGAGGCGATCTCAACAGTACTGTCCGCCGAGCATGGTGCTTCGACGTTCATTGTAATACCCTTGTACCCTGTATTCTTGCGCCCCGTACCCTCGCACTCCGTACCCCCTTCAGACCCTGCCTGGTTGTGGCAGCATCAGATCTCGTGGCAAGACAAGTCCTACTCGCCAGAAGACTTCGACTGGCTAGTGGACTATCTCGGCGATATTTGTTCCAATGATCACGAGACAGCAGGTGACATCATTGTATTACTGAGTAGTATGAGAGTGAGATGCAGCCCCGTTACACAACATCTATACATCAAGAAACTCGTCACCTGCATGGGCAGTAGCATGCCTCCCCGTCTACGCCATGCTGCCCTTCGCGCTGCTCACAGTCTCCAAGAAGTCTTGGCCCGCATCGATGTCGTTGACATTGATGATGCGGACATCTTTTTGACCAATTTCTCCCCTGCTATCCTTACCGCGGTTCGCCCGCAACTAGGTGCAACGTACACCGATAATGGTCCTGACCGCCCCTTCCATCCCGACCGCGATTTGTGCTATCTCGAACTGATCTTTGCCCTGGCGAGGAATTCCTACTGGCACCCCCATTTATATTGCCAATTCGATCATGCCATTAGGATGATTGCAGTGTGCTGCGAATCACACGAGCCGCATGCGTTTTACCTCGTTGGCATCTTCCTCCGAATGATATCTGAACAGAGATCCGCCGCATCACTCACTTCCATCACAGAGCAGCAGTGGTGGGGCATGGTATTTAGCCCACCGCACAATCAGCAACACACACTGTATCGAATCACTTCCCATTCTTGTGGAAAGAACAAAGAGGCACATGGCCATCGCTTCAAAATATCACCTCGAGCAGCTCATCAACAATGTGGATGCTCTTATCGAAAAGCTAGAAAAGCAAGGTTTACTAGAAGAGAGCGAGGGGGTCATCGTCGCTTTGAAGGAGTTGAGAAGTATAGCCAAAGACAAGCTTGACAGTTTGAGTTAATAGTTGCTGGGCAGGAACGATATTATTAACCTCCTTGTTATCACAAGTTTTTCCATGTCATGGGATAGGAGGAAGGAATAGTGGATAGTACAAGCGAGGAGGCTTGAAAATGAACAAGCTGAGCTCGAAGAACTTCAATACCTCAACAGATTCGACTTGACGGTCGCCTGTCTGGCATTCAGGGCACAAAGCTCACGACACGAGTATATATTCGATCATCGCTAGGAGCTCCACGTACTAACTAGACATACAGAATTAGGTGCGACAGCGACCGTACATGGTTGGGGAGATCGGAATCACAGTGAGAGAATATAAGTGGATGAGTGGGAGGTTTCCGTTGAGCAGGATATTAATGGGTTGGGGACAAAATTTGGTGGCACCTTGACACATTGGAAATCGAGAGAAAGAAATTTGAAGTGATTGGCAAGACTCAGGCCTCAGGAGTGGGAAAGGTGGTGACGGAAAATAGAAAGTAGAAACGCCTGGTGGAGTCGGAACTAGCACGTAGCCTAACATTGGAAAACAGGAGTAAGCCTAGGCCAACGGTTACGGCGGTGACTCGGATCAGCTTGACGAAAATGTCACTTATTTGGCTAGTTCCCCTGCTACTCCCAACCTTGCACGACACCGAACAGCTTGTGTATTCATTCATTATCCGACAACCTCACGCCTGACCAAAGTCATTGCTGCCAATATCCGTTGGCAGATTGTGAGCGGTTTGATCCACCAAGTCATCAGTGCTGACTGACGGCCCATCTGTACACAACCCAAGGAGTTACCCTGAGGAGAGGCAGGTCTCAGAGATGAGTTTCGTGATTCGTCCTCCAACGAAACCGTATCTAACAGACCATAAGACGTCGGAAAAGTTCTGCCAAAGGTGCGTGACAGTCTCTATCAAGCAGTGGTCGGGGGTTTGACCAAACAAATAATGTCGTATATTTGCAATTTACTGGCCAACCCAAAACTACGACACAATTTCACACAAATCGATATCGTCGTCTGGGTATCTCCTAGCTATAGTCGACAACTTACCCAGCCGTACAGCGGCTGCGACCATCGCACCGGCACCTCGACTCACGCGTGACCATGCTTCGCTGGAAGTATCTACATACGAGAAGTACTTAACCGACAATTTGGACTACATCTAAATGGCAGTCATACTTATCCTGTCGACGGTCCTCATCAGCATACATGCGAGCTGGGTAGACTGGACACACACAACGGTCTTCAGAACTTACATTTTCAAGGGACGAAGTTCGACCTCTGATTCGCGAATCATGAAATGACCGCGTAGGACTTGGCTGCAAAGTTAACTTGATGCACGGAAGCGCCTTCCACCAGTGGCGGGTGGGAGTTCGACGGATCCCATATCTAAGCGCATAAGAACATGAAACACGAAACTCTGTGAAGTCAGGTCCAGTGATCAACGTTCAACCGGCTACCAAGAGCTAGATTGTGATTTGGACGCACAAACTGCGGAACCTAAAAAACAGGGTTCTGTTCAAAGAACGGCCTGCAATTCGACATCAATGGCCATAGTGAGGTGGAGTGCTCTACAAGAAGCCTTGAAGCTGGGCGTTAATGAAGAATTTCAAGACGCAGAAGCTGAGAATGCAAGGTTTCTGGGGGATGCAAGCCTATCGAGGACAATCCAGCGCATCGGTAGTATCTAGAAGAGCATTATGATATTAGAGATCAATGGTACTTCTGGTTCTGGACGGTGAGTCTCGGTTTGCTACTGTATGAGTCATGACAAGCGCTGGAATGGTGTACTGAACGAATAGAAGTTGCAGATGACGCCTTAGAACATGTGCTCCATTTTTCGCTTTGCTTGTCATGGACTTCTTCCTGAAGATCGAATGAATGTTGATCGGTATCTTACTCACAGGACCACCCCATGATACCTACTGACATCCAGCTTCTGTGTCCTTGTGATGACCCATTTGCGCGTCGGTTAAGCTCCATTGCTTATCATGATGTGCTGCCTGAGGACCCTGGACTAATAGGGACAATGCTCGGGGCGTAAATTGGAGGTTCTATTCCAGATTTTGTAGATCCCCGCGCACAGATGCGGATTCTCGTGGATGTTACCTCAGGTGATAGTTTGAGCATATCGATCAAACGAGTTAACCATATCTAGTGGATGTATGATCATTGTTTGTACTCCCATCCAATTTCTGTTGCGTACTGATGACCTCTAGAAAATTGCCTGACATAACTGGACGAGTATCTTTGGAACTCAATACCATGTACACGTATGGCGTCGATACTACATTTGGATATAAGCCCATTGCCTTGCATATATAAGGACCCCCCAGGTCGCTCCTGCTACCCCATCTCGAAATTGTATCCTCTCCTGTGAGTCCAAATCTTCCGACTCGATATCAGAGCTAACAGCACCCCCCAGTACAATGACTACTCCTACTACATTTTCCGGCTATGGCGGGTGGCTTCCAAAGAGCCCTGCAATCTACAGGAACTTCATTAATCATCTCCTCAAGCGCGCTCTGGGGCGTAGCGATGAATCTACCAAACACGAACCTGCTGTTGCGGCTTTTGGTGAAGTGATTCAAGGGGATCCTGTCATGAAGTCTCTGTTCGATCAAATATTCCTACAAGTCAGTGAGCAGAACAAGGTATGAGGTGGTAGCCAGTAAGCCTTCGACAAAGACTCATTCTCCTGCACAGGTGAAGGACTTCGAACACTTGTTATCCTTGCTCGATTGTATCATCGTGACAGCGCCCAAGTATGAGGTGGCAAAAGACTCGAATGGCGATGTGATTGACAGCGAGCCTATCGGGGTGCCTATGTATCTCATTTTCGATTTGCTCAGCAACACATCTGCGGCATATGACCTGTTTCGCATGAAGGAATTCAACCGTGCGCTCAAAGCCTTGTTGGAGAACTGGGGCAAATTCCTTATGGAACCTGGGTCGAATTCAACGCTTAATACAACTGATGAAGGTTGGTTTGGTGAGGCTGGAATCAAGAATCTCGAGGAGCATCTGGGTCAATATAGCTTCGAGCAGACTTACAAGTGTCCTGACTCGGCAGCTGATGATCGTGGGTTTACGACCTGGGATGCCTTCTTCACTAGAGCACTCAATCCTGGCGTGCGCCCCATCGAACCCGTTCCTATTATATTACCACCAGGTGGACCCCGTACTGCTGCAAACTCAACCCCCATCTATAATGCCTGCGAGTCCACCGTCCTACGCATTGCCAGGAAGGTGAAAAGGCATGATCAGTTCTGGCTCAAAGACCAATCATACTCCCTTTACGACATGTTCAACCGCGACGACAAGTACGCCAGGTTGTTCGAGGGCGGGACTGTCTATCAGGCATTCCTCAGTCCCTCTGACTTTCACCGCTGGCACAGCCCCGTTAAGGGCACAATCTTGGATATCGTCTTGGTTGAAGGAACATATTATGCCGTGCTTCCAGATGCCGGGGCAGAGCAGGGTGACCCTGAACTCGCTGAGCGTGACCCTCGTGGTGCATTGATTCGCTCCCAGCCCTTCCTCACTATCGAGGCCACTCGCGTGCTGATTTACATCCAGTCGGAAGACATCAACATCGGCACAGTGTGCTTCATAGGCGTGGGAATGGCGGAGGTGTCGACTTGTCAGATGAGAGTGAAGAAAGGCCAACAGGTGGAGCCGGGGACGGAACTTGGGATGTTCCACTTTGGCGGGTCCTCGCACGCCCTCGTATTTCCAAAGACTACCAAATTTGAGGAGGAACCGGGTGTCCAAGTGGGTAATCATATCTGGATCAATTCGACTCTCGGCCAAGCTACTTACATGCCTGTGTCGGAGTGATGACATAGGGTATGTATTCAAACATCCGTTATCGAAGAGTACCTTGATACTATAGGTGTCAGGAAAAGATTTATGGATATACTTTTTACGATCGCGTCACGGTATCACGAGTAGGATGATATGATCTTGTACTATTAGCAGTTTGACTGTATACACCGATATCAATTTTAGTTTGTTGGTCACAATCATCACGCCGCTTTACGATGGAACCTGAAGCTTGAAGGCCAAGAACATTTTCAAGTTGCTGTAGTATTGCCAGTGCAGTCTGCGACAGCATACGGAAAAACTTCGATTGGGGTACTAGACAGCGTCCGACTCCACAAAATTAAATCAGTGAATCATACATATAGAAGCGAGCGTGTTTTCTGTTCTCAAACCTACCTACTATCAACACCCGCCAGGCTTACTATCCAAAAAGATATCGCACCCAAATTCTTAGAAGTAAGTACAAAGTCTTTAGTAGTAAAAGCGGAACGGATTCAGTTGGATGGAGGTGCAGAGGTGCATGCTAGAATAGACAAGTTGCTGTCGAAAGCACGTGAAAATTTATCGGGTGCGCCAGCTTACAGGTACTGTTGTCGGGCCAAGCTCTTCGACAGGGCCGACATTAATAAGCAACTTGCCGGTTACGCAAATCCAAGTTCTATTTCTGACCTGAGGCAAGTCTGAAGGCAAGACTTGGAGTGAACACTCTGCGCCCTGCTCGATCGGACCCTCTGAGAATGATGCCTCCGCTTTCTGCTCGTCGAGTCAGGATTGTTCTATTATTCGATCCGCTTACAAGATAATCTCCACTGCCAGTGGGCGACTATGAAAGTGACCGCGCACAACCGTTATGACCCGTCCAGACGACATGTAACATGCAAGTATAGGTTCGCACAAAGCTTTTGGTCTCTCCCGGGCCATCCAGGTTCCACCGCCGAATGATTCCATCCTCCCTGCTGCATGCGATTGTTTTGGATGCCGTCGTGGAAGAAGATGAAGGTCAAAATAGCCCTCAAATGTGTGCTTCGGGGTTATTTCTGATTGCGTTGGGGCCGAAACATCCTGAAGGGTTGGCTTTGCGTGACATTCAGAAACCATAGCATGTGTGTTAGTCTGTCTTTTACTCTTTTTCGAATCAAATATGAGGGAACCGACAAACCGCAGACCAGTACTCCGGTTTGATCGTGACTTGTCTCTTACTTGGCGGCAATGTCGGCGAGTTTTTACATGTGCATATTGGAGCATGCATGGATTTGTGAGGCGGTAACATATACTCTCCAGTCCATCTGCCCAAGTATCAATGCCAGAGTATGTTCACTCATAATTCTTGCTTGCGTGCTATCATTTTAATTCTCTCATCCATCAGTTTCTTCATCTCTGCGAAGGAAAGCGCTGCTCTTGTGATGCACAAGGCTCAGGAGGAGTATATTAATCTGGACAGGATTATGGAGCACGTCTAAAATGCGAACCAGCGGAAGCATGGATATTTCGTTGACAGTGCTTTTGTATGTCCGGCGTTTTATATCTGCTTGTCTGACAAGTGTGCGTCTACTTGCCTTGTGCTTCATTAGTGACGGCATGCTGGTGGCGGCATGACGCAGCGGGAGATAGGGTAGCGCTGACAATTATGGCCAAAGCACCGATTGCGGCTGCAATAGGCACGACTGCTGGCGGAGGAGCTTCCGTAGACTGGCGAACGAACACAACAAGTTGTTTTACCGGACAGGACTTAACAAGGAATGACAGTACTGCTTCACGCTTCTTTACACCTTCAAGCAGGCCAAATTGGTTCGAACGCCAACTTTTCCACGGGAAAAAGGAACAGCCGACACCCCTGACAGAAAAAGTGATGTGCGTTACTGATTTCTGTCTAACGACTCAACTTATGAAAACCGCCCAGGTGGACTAACTGTCTCCCGCCATGTGACCCTCTTGATGAGGATGGAAACGAAACGAGCATATCGTGTGCGAAGATGTACGTCGGGCTTTGTTCGCCACTCCTATCGATCCTGACCCATAAATTACCTTTCAGGTCGATGAGGATTTCTTCGCCCACCAATTTGCGGAGGAGGGCCGTTTTCCATTTCGACAATGCCGCGAGCGAGGCTACATAGTATTTATAACTATCGTGGATTTGATTGGATCCGTATCGACCCCCTTCAAATTAATTTGCAACTTGAATGATTGGGGGTGTAATATGTGCGCCAAACCAGTATTTGCACACCTGTGCGAGTGGCGCTTCATAAGGGGGGGAGATCAAGAGATGTTCTAGTCGCTTACAAAACGTGAACGGTTGAGTTACTGCGGACGCATACGAAGAAAATTTCAATTGGGACAGATTAACTGCGTCAAACTCCGGCTCCGTGGAATTAAATGAATCATAGATACACTACGTGTGAGAGAGCTTTCACTACTTAACACTTCAACGTTCGGACTCCCAAAGGCCGCCTATTATGATGCGCCCAGTACGGTTTCCTCTTATAATCAAAGCTTGGAAGCTGGTTGCCT
The DNA here is from genome assembly GCA_016758765.1 of Suillus cothurnatus. NCBI lineage: Eukaryota > Fungi > Basidiomycota > Agaricomycetes > Boletales > Suillaceae > Suillus > Suillus cothurnatus. The sequence continues at coordinate 58,794 of JABBWL010000164.1, forward strand.
TTGTTTATTTCACCACTTTGCAGAGCAATATCGTGTTGGATGGATGTCATATTTTATTTGGCTAGGTACCTAAGCACCTCGAAGGCTCAACTACAAACTAAGCACACAATAAATCAAAGCCAAGCTTGCAAACTAGCAAGCAGAAGATGCAAGTAACTATCGAGTGAGGAATGTGTAATGGGGGAGGAAGGATTGGCATTCAGTGCGCGGACATTTGTGTTCTCCCTAAATATGACCTGCCAGCCGAATACCACGCACATGCCACGCCTGCGCTAACCGTGACAACAATCTGGATTCCATCGTCGTACTAGCTGGCTGCGGGGATGAGGCACCCACATTTGCACATCGCGAAAAGGACGGTACCGCACCGCGCGGTATTAAGTTGTGATGATCGGGCATGTGTGTACAGCAGTAGAGAGCGAACTAGACGTGCATTTATACGGGGAGGCAGGTAAGAGATGACGGTGGTGCGGTGCGAGAGCCAAGGCTTGGGCCAGGTGGAAAGAGTCGTTCGACGCATAAGCATTCTCAAGCCGAGAAACAACGAAAGAGGACACATTATACTTGATGAACCCACAGCCAGGCGCAAAGACGGTATAATCGTCCGCAGTAAATGCTGCGAGCGGTACAGAAGGAAGAACCCCACCGCTATATTGCGCCGAAAAGGCTATGTGATCTAAGAAACTACCTGTGTGAGCAGCAGCCCAGCATAGCAAGGGAGAAGGAGACAGGGAATGAAGGAAGGATAATAACCATCGGTACAACAAACGCAATGGTTGAGCATTCCAGAAATGGGGCAAGTACCCGAGAGCACATCCAGAGCTAAGTGCACTGCATTCTTGTTGTTTGGATTAGCACGAATTGACAACAAAGCAGTAGCGATGATGTTCAAAAGCTTGCTATGCAGTGTACCTGCAAATATCGTATGGCTCGCAAGTGAAAAGCACCCCGGCTGTCAAGGCTTGCAGCTGCGGATGTGATCGAACAAGCCTGCAAAAACGACGTTGGTGGCGGAAACATTGATGTGGCACCTGAATGGGTCGGTGTAATATGACTAGTCACCTGATATGATGCTGTGCAACCTAGATCTAAAATTAGCTAGAAACTCGAAACTGCAGCAATTTCAAAGCACCAGCCATTGGAATACCGGTACCATAGAGCAAGGTCAGAAGCTCAAGTTCGCAATACCAAACCCCTATAGTCTTTAATCATTGTCATAATATTAATATTAATATTAGTCTGTCTGCATAGGACTGGAGGCAGTGTGTAAATTCCCAGGCTCGTCCAGGGACGGCCTAAGGCAACCACGTAAAGCCGGCCGATCTCCCAGGACCCATACTATCTATGCCAGAGTAAACATGCGATTGCCAAACGACAAGCATCTGTGCGCTCGATCACATTGATGGTAATACGAAGAGTGGCCGTTGGTGCTTTGGTGAAAATTATAGGATTGAAATATCACTTGAAGAGTGACGAAGCATTACATGCGGTCACTGCGAGGCAGTACCTGGTAACTTGCCGCCGAAGAAACCTTATAAATGCCCTGCCCTACAGCCTCTTGAGCGCTAAATAACTCTTCCGCTCCTTCTCCTAGTCCAGGTTCCAGCAATGCCAGACGTTGCAGCCTCCCGCAAGTTCATCGATCTCATCCGCCAGGCCTCGTCCAAGTGGGCTAACTGGGACCCGCCAATTGAGATCAAGGTCAGTATAAGTACTCTAGTAATTCCTGCGCAGATTTGGCCTCACAGTCGAGACTCATAGGTGGGAGACTACGGGAAGATTGACAATGAAACTGGAGAGCTCGACGTGGAAGGGAATATCTACGATAAAACATTCCAAACATCACTGGAGAAACAAAACTTGAAGATCGATTTATCTGACCCATCATGTCAGCCACAGAAGGGCGGATTCGACGATAACATGATTATGTCCTCTTCGGGTGTCAAGCAAGGGGATTTCTCGGCGAAGCCAGAAGTGTGAGGGCGTATGCACTTCTTTCTTTGTATGCTATCATTCATCATGCACCAATCAATCAGCAACTTGCTCAACCTGGCCTCTGCTTCCGTCAAGGCCGAATTTCAGTTTCAAGAAGGCAAGCGAGGCGCTGTTCTCGTAATGCACAAGCCCCAGCAGGAATATATTCCACGGGGCAAGGTGCTGACACTTGTCCACAAGGCAATCGAACTGCATGACAGATATCTCGTCACCAGCACATTTAAATGCCCGGGATATTATATTTACTTGTCTAACAAGTGTGCGTCTACTTGTCTTGCAACAATACTATGCTGACACCTGGCGCAGCCGGAGAGAGGATAGCACTGGCGCTAACCGCCAGTGCACCGATTGCAGCTGCAGCAGGCTTAACTGCCGGCGGATCAGCCTCCGTGGATTGGTGGACTGATGCTCAAGCAGCATTCCTTCGAAAAGCGGTTGACAAGGCTGGACAGTACCGCTATACGCCACTGTACACCCTGAAGCACAGACAAAATTCTTTGCTAGCACGACTTTTCCGCGGGGAAGAGTCAGAGGAAACAGAAGACGATTTGTAAGTCATCGATTTCCACTTATAAGAAAGGATCCTGACATCCGCCCAGGTGGCCTGACTGTCCACCACCGTGGCAACCCCTTGATGAAGATGGACTCGAAGAAACGGAGTGGGAAGAAGTACGTCAGGTTTTGCTCACTCCTGCTAATGATTTGGCTCATGATTCACGTTTCAGAACGATGAAGAATTTGCTCCCCGATCTGCGGAGGAGGGCAATTTCCCATTTGCTGATGCATGATACGTTGACATGTCTATGTTTTAGTTTGTGTTTGTCCGTTGCATGATCGATTTGTGTTGTTGTTTGTCCATTGACGTTGAATGTCCCATTTATTTCTGGATGTGCGCTGTCTGTATACGTGTCTGTATGATATCCCTGTCACATCCATATACATGCAATTCATACTACTATTCTCACCAACCAGAAATGCTTGACAACGATCATACTTTGCCACAAAGCGGGCCGCGGTGGGTATTTGTTGGCAGCTTGGACTTCTATGCAATTGATTGTGGAAATTGTTGCCGTACGCGGAATGACTCCTTCGCGCTGTCAGAAGGAAATGAAAACCCGTCAGGATGACGCCCATTCGAAATTGAAGATCGACAAGCGAGAGATATGTTATATCATAGTCCATTGATTTGACTTGTACGTATGAATTTCATCAATACGAACATTCTCGGACTTGGAAGTCAGTCGGGGCCTGGCGCCCCGCACATTGGGATACTGGAAAGCATGCTGTATTCCATATGTAACCCACAGCACAAGGTAAGTAGGTAGTACAGTACTTATCAACTGAAGCCGAACGCCAGCATGAGGATTATAATATGAAAGAGAGCGCATAGGTAAGGGGCCATATCGACCAGAGTCACGCTAACGCTAAAACTAACCACGGACACACTTGCAGTCGTACATATAGACAAGCGAAGGGCCGATACGGAATACTAGTTATAATCAATCCCCGAAAACAAGTGAACGAAGAGGGAAAAGAAAAAATGAAGCAGAGCAGAAACAGAAAATCGAGAAAAAGAAAGGGACCTATGGAGACAAAATACTCAGCCGAGTATGATAACACAATGAAAGAAGACTGGAGAGCGATAGGAGAAAGACGGAGCAAGTAAAGAATACAACCTAGCAACCAAAAGAGTCTCATGCAGGGCTATTGGAACCGGTCTCAGGCACCACGCGGCCTTCCGAAGGCTTATCGGGTAGCTCAGTTATACTGGCGGAAAGTGGGGGTGCACTGGAGGAGCCAGGTGTAGAGGAAGAGTAGCCGGCGTATGTTGGTGCCTGCCAAGTGTTGCTTGGGGGGTAGCTACCATATGAAGGTTGTGAAGCTGGTGGTGGGTAGTACTGATAGTAGTTGTTTTGGGGTACCGAAGCAGGTGGGTGGGGAGGAAGCAACGTTTGCTGCGTGTCAGCGTTAGCTGATGCACCGCCGTACCCAGGGTATGGGTACGGCTGAGATGGAGCTGGGGATGGCTGGTGAGGAGTTGTCGGGGACGGTGTAGGGTACGATGAACTCGAGTACACTGGAGGATGGGTAGTGGAATGGGCAGTGGAATGAGAACTGGAGTGGGAAGTGGAATACGCCGGAACGCCGTAGTAAGAAGGGGTCGGGTACGCAGAATAATGAGATTGGGGAGGGAGACTCGGGACTGCTTGGTCAGGGTATGCAGAAGGTGGCGGACCTTGCGATGCAGTAGGAGTCGATGGGGATGGCAGAGGGGGTGCATGTTGGTCCGTCGGAGATGTGGACTCTGGCTGAGAACTCTTGGATTTACGTGAGCGTTTACCACTGCCGGTGGTATAAGGGTTGTACCGCCCTCCTCGTTTCCCGTCGGTGATGCGACCATCGGTAAGAAGAGGAAGCCCAGACGAAAGGGGAGCAGTGATCATGGAAGGGGTAGATTCGATATCATCTGCCTCTCCACGGTAACGAGGGACACCATCTACACCAATCTCCACTTTAGGAGGGTTACGGAAATGAGTTTTGTCGAGGTATTCTGGACTAATATCCAAAGATGCCAGTTCGGGAAGTGATGAAGGGGAGCGTAAACGTCCTTGCTCTACATCCTCGACCTTGTAGTAAGAGATGAGATGCTGTGATACACCACCGATTGTTAATGAAAAGGTCTGAAAGGTATGAAACCGTGAGAAAAGGAGTATAGGAGGAGGAGGGGGAAGAGCAGACCTTCTTCATGAGGCCGTCAGATTTAAATTTGTAGCTATTAGTGAGACTGCCGACGAGGACACGTTCCCTATGTTTGTCGATGCCCAGAGAGCTGGACTCGCCTTTGGGACGACTCAAAGTTTGACCCTCGAGGCGAACGCCATCCACGTTGTACTGAGAATGTTCGTTCATTTCGGCAGGGTCTGAGCGAACGCCTCGATGACCTGCACCACGCTTGTCGGTTTCACGATAAAGAAGAAAGTTGCCTAAGATGCGACTTGGACTCCAGAAGAAACCGTCGGTCCAGCGCTTAATACCGCTTTCGTCCTCGTCGAAGACAAAGACTGAGCCAGAGGTTATCATCTTGCGCTCTGAATCGACTAGACGCCTAGTTACTCTTGGTATTAAACCACGACGAGCGGCTTCTAATATGAGTAAAGCATCGCCAGTAGTCTCTATCCAACCTGACCAAGGAGGCTCTGTCCAAGCTGAACTTGAAGAAGATTGATTTGTAGGAGTAGGATTGGGATTTGGAGAGATCTGCTGATTTGCAGACATTTGTTAATATTTGTGAAGTCTGTGGAAGGCATAGTGGGAGACAAAGTAAGAAGTTGATTCGAAGTTGATTGAACCAAAATCTTTAAAGTTCATACCTTGCTCGGAGATGTTCTTAGGTTTGCGGCGGGGTTGGTTGAGAGTGATCAGAAAGCCTATTTGGCCAATTCCCGCCACAACACCAAAAACGTATGTCTTTCCTATTAATCCTTTACAGTTACATGATTTCAATGGTCAAGTTTAAAATTTGAAGGTATAATCCTTTCAAACGTTTCTCTAGGCTAGTTCAATCCTAGGTCAATAAATTTATAATTCTAAAGTGAGTCACCGCTCAAAAATCAAAGTTTTTGCTCAGCTGACTCCAACTTACCGCTTACTAAGCACTCCGCGAGCAATCAAACTCAAGCTTCAAGCTTTCGATCGACTACGTAGGTTCATCATCAACTAAAGAAAGTCTGTTAAATCACCTTCAAGTTAGTACCCCTCTTCACCGTAGGTAACAGTACAAAGTGTTACGGACAGCTCAATGTCACTACTGGCATTGTTCTGATTCGAAATTCTCCTTCCTACAACTATTCCGACATCACCGCGGTCAATCCTTCCGAATTTCATCTCCATTTGATCAGTGATCCCAAGGTACTTCATATCCGTGTGTGTTTTCTACTCATCAAACACTTTCTAGGCCCACTCTACACGCAACCTACATCTGATCATACTTGTCAGACATGCGTCTTTAACTGCTGTTCCTGGTTATTGATCCATAAAAAGTGCTTCACCTTTCGTTCCTGTGCATCATACCCGAGCGCCTAACCCGTAATCGTGTGCCTGCCTATGTGCTGTTTCGCAACTCACGTACATACATACATGCGATCACGTGGGGATGGCGGGTGAGTTGGGTAGTATTCTGGTCTTATCTGCATCAAGCGATCTTCTTTAATCCACTTGGCAGCAAGTCCAGGCCCATCTTCCAGATGTCAGTTTAGCGGGGATGCTTTGTATTCCCTTGAAAATATTTACTACACGTCTACACCGTGTATTCGCAGATTGAAACTACGTGGTAAGCACTTTGGATGGATTCGTTGATTTGACCATCCATTACTTCTTCAAAGCGATCATTTACTTCTTTCTTTTCTCCACCCATGGATAACCTTCTTTTTTTTTAGGGATACGTAATCTCCGATATTAACAAGATTAGCCAGCTCATTTTGAATGATGCGACCTGAACACTTGACTGCTGGCCACACGGTTCGACGGAACCAAGTACCTTGATGTCCCTTTTCTCCCTGACAGCTTCTCCCGACTGTCTCCAGAATCCACGTTACCTGAAAAGTTGATGGAATGGGAGCGCTTCTGGGATGTATAAATGTAGCGTTCTTGAGGAAGTGTTGATCACAACGAGATGGTCGGTCTTACCACCTCGTTTATTTGGATCATTTCCTTGTTCACAGCAGTACGAGCTTATGTTGTCTGTAGTACAATCACTCATTTCTCTTCTCCACAGACTGGTTATGGATATCATTTCCCCTCACACCATCTTCACCATCTTCACCGACGTGACACATCCTGGTCTTCCCTTGGATGCTGGACGTGAGTATATCCTTTCATGATTGTGGAATAATTTCATGACTGGCGTTATCCAGCGATGGTGTTGATGGTACAAGAACGCTTTCTGCGGCTACCTACACGGACACTGTGAATATGACTGTCGAGTCATGCGTCAACTTCTGTTCGACTGGTTCCAACGCCTATGTATACGCAGGCGTCGAATATGCTCAGGAGTGCTGTACGTGTTACTTCACACTGACAAATATGGTTCTTCATTGCATCTTTCACATAGACTGCGGCAACTACTTTTTCAGTGGTGCCACCAATGTCAGTTTATCGGACTGTGATATGACCTGTACTGGTAACTCTGGTGAATTCTGTGGTGCTGGCAACAGACTAGATATATTCTGGAGTGGGGTCCAGCCTCCCGCTCCGCCCATCCTGGTCCCTAGTGTTGGCAACTGGTCGTTGCTCGGTTGTTACAAGTACGTTCCCTTATGCCAAGCACGAATTTTGGACTAACCCGGATGTGTACCAGCGACTCAGCGACACGAGCATTGCCATACGGGATCGGCGTGACCGGAAGCGTTACTGTTGAATCTTGTACCACCGCTTGTTACAACGCTGGATACCCTTATGCTGGCATGGAATACGCTGATGAATGCTGTGCGCGTGCATCTTCGGTCAAACGTTCCTTTTGCTGACAGGTCTTTACAGACTGTGGCTTGACTATCGAGAACAATTCTGGTCCTACCCCAGATGCGGGCTGCGATATGACATGCGCAGGAAATTCGTCCGAGTATTGTGGAGGGTCGTACCAGCTCAGTATGTATAACTACACACAGGCTATTACAACTACCCCTATCGCCAATGCCGCCAATCCCGGCACTGTTTCGCCAGTGACCTCTGGCTTAACTGGAAACTGGACGTATGGTGGATGCTATGTCGATAATGTAAATGGGCGTGTATTGGGGAACGAATTTGACAGCAGTAACACGACAGTGGAGAGTTGTATCGCGAACTGTGCTGGGCAAAACTTCACCATTGCAGCCATCGAGTACAGCACGCAATGCTGTAAGTAGTCTATCTTCTTCTTCACCTCTTCTGACTCTTGCTCTAGTCTGTGGTGATTATCTCATCAATGGCGCTACGAAAAGTGCAGACAGCGACTGCAACATGGCCTGTGGTGGAAATGCGACGTGCGTGTCTTCTTAAATTGGTCAGTTTCATGTTCTTGACGTGAACTAGTGAGGCATGCGGTGGTCCAAACCTACTGTCTGTTTACTCCTCTAATGGAAATATAACATTACTCCCTGTCCCTGTGGTGCAAACCACAAGCTTGCCTGGACAATGGGTGTATGAAGGCTGTTTGGCGTTAGTGATTCTTCACTGCATATGCTTGCAATGCTGATGTTACCATGCAGAGAACCATCCACTGGCCCTCGGATATTCCTATATGAAAATGAATGGGATACGAACAATACCGTCGATGCGTGCTTGAACCAGTGTGCCGCCTTCGGATATCCCGTAGCTGGTCTTGAATACGGAGTCCAGTGTTGTAAGCGCATTGATTCACTACACCTTCTTGCAGATTGCTGATAGAGACAAGTCTGTGGCGATGTCAGTGATATAACGGCGGCTGGTGGGACTTATGTCTCGGATTCACAGTGTAACATGGCTTGCTCGGGAGACCCAATCCACCTGTGTGGAGCAGGAAACAGGTTGTCTACTTATTATTGGAACGGGACGATGAATGCATGGAACACCCCTGCAAATACTGGCTACTATGAGGTGTGTCCCATCTTGTCCTGAATATACAAAACGCTCATAATCTATGCAGTTCTTAATAGGCGGTCTCGTCGTTCCTCTCATTGCCACCGTGGGCATCAATAACAAAGTCACTTTCCTTGAGAAGTTTGGTACCTCGGAATATGATAATTCTACTGGCGCGTACGAGTTAGATCTCAGTTTGGTGGACAATTACCAACTGGCTTGGCGCGAGATGCATGTGAAGACGGACGTGTTTTGTTCTGGTAGTATCATTCTACCAGACCGAGGAGCAAGGTTTGATGTTTCATTTGGCATATCGGGCTCTCGTTTACATTGGCATAATAAGGCAAATCAATGTAGGTGGATGGTCGCTTTCGTCGACTTTTGGTGTGAGATTGTATACGCCGGATGGGAGCCCTGGTGTCAATGGTACCAATGACTGGGAAGAAAATGTTGATGAGCTTACACTCCAGGTAAGCTCTGAACTATTGGTGTCTGACTCATTGCACTTATGCCTTATCAGCGTGGCCGATGGTATCCTTCCGTAATGATGATGCCAAATGGAAGCATTTTGGTCGTTGGCGGAGAGTCGGGAAGTAATGCTTCTCCGCAGCCCAGCCTCGAGATTCTTCCAGCGCCCCCTGGTGGCGATACGGTCGTTACATTGGACTATCTTCAACGGACAGACCCCTACAATCTCTACCCATTCCTACTGGTGCTGCCTAGTGGTCGGTTCTTCATTGGTACGTGACATCATTGGTGAGGTGCACCACTTCTTACAGAACGTAACAGGGTACTACAACGAGGCTCGTGTTCTTGACCCTGTCACCTTTGACACGGTGACTGTGCTACCAAATATGCCGGGGGCTGTGAACAACTTTCTCGCAGGCCGGACATATCCGATGGAAGGATCTGCGGTACTTTTGCCGCAGTATGCTCCATACACTGATCCGATTGAGGTTCTTATTTGTGGTGGCTCGACGATTGGAGCCGCTATTGCACTGGACAACTGTATCTCGATTGCCCCCGAAGTACCAAATGCGACGTGGACGGTGGAACGTATGGTGAGCCAATTTGATTATGGGAAAGTTAAGGTTTGATGCTAAGATATGCCAACTTCAGCCTTCTCAACGGGTGATGCCTTGCATTACGACTCTGCCAGGTAAATATGATGACGAACGACAGCAGCCTAGGCATTAATAAAACATCGATCACAGATGGTACATATATGATTATGAACGGTGCTCATCAAGGTGTTGCTGGCTTTGGCCTTGCGACAGATCCTAATCTTAGCGCAATTCTATATGACCCTTCGCAGCCGATTGGCCAGCGTATCTCCATCCTCAACAATACCATTGTAGCTCGTTTGTATCACTCCGAAGCGACCCTTCTGCCCGACGGGCGCGTTCTGGTGTCTGGTTCAGACCCGCAGACGAACTATCCCAACGGATCCTATGTGTACCCAGAGGAGATGCGCATTGAGGTTTATATTCCGCCATACCTCAATCAAGGACTCACGCAACCAGAGTTTACTATTGCTGAGACTGACTGGGCGCTGGGAGGACAGTATAGCATTACGGTGACTCTGTTTCAGGGAACGACGAGCACCATGCGTGTCTCACTTGTGGCTGGTAAGCAAGGCTAGTGATTATAGGTGAATCAGTTTCTGATTATGAAATGTAGCATCGTCTAGCACACATGGAAACGTCATGAGCGGTGGGAGGATTCTCTTCCCTGCGTTTTCGTGTTCTGGGACAACCTGCACCATCACGGCACCCCCGAATGCGTATGTATGTCCACCTGGATGGCATCAGCTTTTCATTTTGGACGGTCCGACGCCATCGCACTCTGCTTGGGTCCGCATCGGAGGCGACCCTGCACAGCTGGGCAACTGGCCTGATTACCCAGACTTCACTACGCCAGGTGTCTAAACCAATCGCTCCTTCGTCATACCTTCTTTTTGGACACCCTTTTGTTTGGGCTTGGTTCTATGTATACCCGACGTATTCTCAGATGACATACGTCATTTCGCTCATTCGGTTCCACTCGCTTTACCTGTTAAAAATTATTCATTATGTAGAACTGTCTATTATACCTGTGGTAGTTGTCTGGGAATCAACAATTTCCTGTGTTATGGGATACAGTGATGATACAACATAAGTATATCTGAAAAATGGTCACTAGTTCAGCTTTGTCCCGTGTCCGAGGTACGACACCACCTACCAGCTTTTAGTTGGTACAGCATTACCATCAACAAGTGTGCACGCCCAAGATTACGTGCTATGCATCGGTGGATGAGGACTAGGTTGTCTGTTATTGCAGATGAGAGGCGCTCTTTCAACATCAGATGTGGTGTCGTCAATGGCCTGTCTGCATGAGCAGCAGCTAGTACTACAGAGGTGCTCTGTGCATGTATGTCCTGCCAGTGCAGAATTACATTAAACAATGCTTAAGAAATCATGGTTCTTACGTATGGACATGAAATCAAGACATATTCCAGCCATGACGTCGCAGCACGCAGTAAGTCCGATCGCACAACACGTTCCTAGAGCATCAGACATGTTGGAAGTAATTAAGGTTGAAGCTTAAGCTTGCGACTTATATAGGCATTGTTTGGCTCTATTGTTCAACGCCTTTGGAAATAAACACAATCAAACACCGTCAACAACAAGGTATGATATCTTGTCAAGACCGACTGTGACCACCAGTGCGACCGGCAACATGGAGTCCACCAACCACTTCCGAACACAGAGGGGACGCGCAAACGGCGTCCATCATGACAACGCTGTAACTGGACGAAGAGTGCACCATAAAAACAAGCATTGGGTCGCGGACAATGCTACCAGCAGAAGTAGCACACCTCATGGAGGCGCAGACACCGAGCGATGGGAGCGTGGAGGGCACAGAGGAGGTCGGGGTCGAGGAAGAGGTACCCGTGGCAAATTCCCTAATACTACCGTGAATTTCCGTCAAGGAGGCGCCGGGTCAGCTGCTGCTAGTGAAGGGGACAATAGCGAAATGGAGGATGTCACCGATGTGGATGATATCGAACACCAAGAACCAGATACTATAGAGGAAAGGGAGCGATTCTGGAAAGAGGTGGGCCATACGTTTCATTCGGTGTATACTGCCTTTACTCCAGTCTGCAGCTTGTGAAAGCGCGCGAGGTCGAGCGCAAGGCAGCTATTGCAGAGGGCAAAATGGACGATCCAAATGTACCAAAACGACTGGAAGATGCCATCACAATGGTCGGCACATGCATGGATATGTGCCCGAGATTCGAACGCTACCGCCGTGAACGCGAGAACAACCTGTTCGAATGGGAAATTGTATGAGGACATTTACTTCGTAAGTGTGCTAGATATCTGCGCTGATTACTCGTTAGGTTCCAGGAACCAAACGCGTCGACCACAAGAGAGCTGTCAAGATGTATGAGCGGGCAGCTGGTGACAAGACGCTACCCTCCGATCTTCGTCCTCCAAAAGTTCTTCGAGTATGTTGGTCTAATATGCCATTTTATACATCCATAATTTAATTTAACATGTGGCAGCGCACACTCGACTATCTTTTCCACGACCTGCTTCCCCGAGGTGGCTTTTCTGCAACCTTCAATTTCATTCGCGATCGTTCGCGTGCTGTGCGCAGTGACTTTACGATGCAGCACGAGATGGGTTCCATCGCAATTGAGTGCCATGATCGATGTGCACGGTTTCACATCCTTGGCCTTCATCTAGAGCGCGACCGACCTGGATCCCAGGTCAGTCTGGAGGAACAGCAGCTAAAGTACAGTGCGTGGACTCGTCACTTGACGAATCTCCTTGATAATAGTGGTGCTCGCAGCTCTTCAAAGTCTGAAGGAGTTTTACGAGGACCAGCGGGGAAAATATCAATCACCAACAGAGCTCGAAATGCGAGTCTATCATCGTCTGATCCATATTCGTGATCAAACAGAGCGGCATGAAGATATCCCTTCCTTTATTCTTGAACATCCGGTATTCAAGCTCACGACCAAATTCCGGCTCCTCGTACAGGCGAAGAGTGCTCCCATCAGCAGAAGTTCTCCTCTTTCCGTTGATACCGAGGCACTTGGGGTCTTCAACGAATTAATCATAGTACTCCAAGGGGAAAGAAACTACGCCATGATATATCTGGTCGCATGCATCATAGAGCACTTATTTGGCACCGACACCGTCGACGATATTGAAAGCCTGCGGGAAAATCTCACCATTTCGGACATAATCGATGGCAGCTCTGCTGTTGCAGATGAGCATTATGATGCTATTGTAGAAGAACCAGACGCTATGTGCGAGGAAGAGGAGCCACCCTTTGAGGCTAACTTGGTCAATGCGCCACAATCTTCACCGAAGCCCTTACAGCGAAGCGGGACCGAGTGGCTCAATGATACATTTGGTCCAAAACCCACTGAATCAGCATTCATAAACGCTTCTCAACCTGCACCACAATCACCAAAGACTGCGTTTTCAAATCTGACGTCCGTTCCCAACGTATTCGGGATGCCGACATTCCAGACATCAACATTCGGCTCCACGAACGGGTTTAGTTTTGCCTCGGCTGCCGTCCCTACACCAGCATTTGGACCCTCTGCAACTGGGACCTCTATCTTTGGCCAAACACTCTCTTCGGGTTTGTGGCCAACCTGTTTCTGATTTCTTGTTTAATCATACCTTTGCTTAGGCCAACCTCCACTTGTCCCATCTCCGACCCCAACAGCGCCCAGCGAGAACGAGGTTCAGGTTCCATTCACAGTGCCTCTGGCACCTCCTCCCTCTACCTGTGGCAAACCATTGCCCCCTTCCCCAAAACTTTCTTCCATACCCGAGGTCAACAAGGCTGCGTCACCTATACAACCTCTCAACCCTCATGCCTCAGTATTTGCTCCATCGCTTCCTCCAATTGTCACACAACCTACACCTTCATACCAACCTCCAGTTCCTTCAACTCCCGTCGCTTCACAGCCAACTTTCGGTGTTCCCCGTGATTCTTTCGGCAGCTTAGATGAAACACTACCTTTTCAACCGCCACCTTTGAGTAGACAGCAGCCAATATCTTTACCACCAACACCCACCGTGCCATCATATATCCCTTCGACTGTCCCTGGCGCATCCGCCAAATCCGTTTTCGGGTCTCTCAAAAAGCTTCAACCTATTTCGCTTGCTGCTTCCCCTACTGAAATTCTGAGCCCACTAGTACTTTCGTCGCCCGGGACAAGATCAACACTTAATTCTATGGCTAACTTACATCGACGTAACTCCTTACAGACTCCTTTGCGTTCGGGAATAACCGCTGCCGATTTTGAGACAGTTTCGACTAAACTGGAAAGCCCACTCAATGGCAAGGAATTGGCTTCGTCGCCCACTAGCAACGTGGACCAAGAAACGCTCGAATCCAAAGCTTTTGCATTTGCTCGAAAGAATTTGGTAATCAAGGAAGCCTTCCATGAATGGAGGGAACGAACGGTTAATCGTACCAAGTGGAAGGAGGCTTGTCTCCGAAGCGAGGCTTATAGTCAGCGTGTACACACGGAGCGACTCTCGAAGAGTACTAGCTCATTGCCACAAGAGAGCAAGCGCAAAGTGGTTACACCAGAACAACCCAGCCCCGCTAGGAAGCGGCTTAGAAATCGCTTGTCCAGCGAATACCGACCACCGCCCAGCGATGAAGAACTTGTCAAGCGGTTTGAAAAGGTCGGTACATCGTCCGTATCAAGTGTGTCACGCCTTTTGAATTCATTGTGATATTAGAATCGCGAAGAAAACGAACGTCGCTGGGCTCGTGGATCTTTCCTCCATGCGCTGCAGCAACACTTGAAAGCTACGCCACATGCCGTTCCAGAAAGCTGGTCTGCCTGGCTGTCCTTGAACCAAGACAATGATGGAACTGCTATTTGGCTTGAATTGAAATTCGATGTACCGGACTCTGGCAGCTGGAAGGATGCCAATGTATTCCAAATACCAGTGGTGCCGCAGTCACACAACAAAGCATTATACCCGGGTATCATCATTTTCGAGCGAACACCAGTTGGCGAGGTTGAAGACCCCCTGGAAAGGTTAGCTCTGATGAACTGCTTGCTACGAGTTACTGACTTGTGCGTGGTAGAAAATATCGAATGCTAGATGATTGCTCACGTTTACGAGATATTATCGAGTCGTTACCTCCTGATCGACATTTCATTCCATCTCTCTTGACGGTATCTTGGTCTAGCAGGGAGCCCGACTCTTCTTCCGATTTTAGTGATATGGTACACCCAATATTGTTCTAAAATCGAGTAACGGCTGAACATTTTGAAGATTGCTGCAATACTTCACGATGAAATCGCGTCTTCCCATGTTGACCTATCATTGACATCCTCTGCCTCGGACCTTGACTCTAGATTTCAGTCCGCCTTACAGTCAATCAAAGTTGATACTGAAGGCAAACTCGTACGATGGATGTCTGTACTAGGTATGTTCGGGTTTACGATATACTCTTCAAGTTTAGCATCTAATTTCGGGACAGACCTCTTCAAGCAGTGGAAACCCATATGGCAGACATTTACCACCCAGCGATTAGAGCAATGCACAGTCAATGGGGAATGTAAGTAAATATCGGTGCTGCTGGATGTTCAACACTGACAACGATTGTTAGTTGACTGGGGCTTCCTTGGCAGATTCTTAGAATTGTGTATAAAGCTTCTCGACACCATCTCTAGTGCTGCACTTCAACTGATGGGTGGCAGTACCTCTAGAGATATTGTGCCCAATATGAAGTTGCAATACGTCAGAGATTCGGAGTACGTCAAGTTTCCCTCTCGCGCCTTTCTCTTGCTTATCACCCAACAGCTCAATGTTTGATGCGATTTTACGATGGCTAGATGATCCGTCGTTGCAAGATGCCGGTAGACATCTCGCAGATGATCTGAGATCGCACCAGGCCCTTGACCGAGGTATGGTAGTTCTACATGGAATGTGTGCGCAGCTCTAACTTCTTCGCTGTAGAATTTCCCTCGATGTCCTTTGTTCAATATATATATGACGTCGCTCAGGTGCTGTCCACTCAATGCTTCAGCCCCAAAGCTGTAGATCCCACCCTCATACGGAAGACCCGTCTCGATGCAGCGACATTGAAAATCTCAACTGAGCAGGGTTCTTACTTGGATGAGCTCAACGCCCTTCATTCCGCTAAGCTGCGACAGACATGTAAACGTACTGCATCAATTAATGCGTCATCCAGCCGGTCCGTTATTAATGATGATATTGTCCTAACTTGACTGATTGTCATCCATAGGTCTTCTACCCCTGCCAAGCGGAGGAGATTACCCGCCTCTGATGAATCCAGCGAGGATGGAAGTCCTCCACTGAGCATTGCCAGTCTTGCCTACACCTCGCCCTCGATTAGCACCACCACATCTTTACCTCCTGAAGACAAGTCCACAGTGGTTACACCCGCTATGCTTCGTGCTCTTACCAGAGATATACGGACCAAGTTTGGCAGTCCCAAATGACGGGCATCTTAATAGTCCTTTGAATGATGTTATTGCATATCTTTGTATTACTTATCACTATGATCTTTCATATAAATAAACACACAGCCTCTAAGGAGAGTTCTCATGAGCCTCATTGTTCAACATGTAATCAGTACAAAAAACTACAATAATGTACAGCGCACGAAGGAAAAGACAAGGATCCTACAACATGAACAGTGGTGGTACAAACCAAGAACCAATTATGCATTTGAGCAGCTGTAATGTGAGAATTCTTCTGAAATTTACGAGAATGCGAGCGCAGACCAAGTAGCAACTGCACCAACTGCCATGGCCGTGGCCGTGTGCGCGATGGATAACATCATCCTCTTCGGCCGTTTGGCATGCCTGTAATCTTCGATCGGTAACTCAGGTTTGGCAGCCGCCGCTGGGGCTTCCTCCACAACAATATCCATCTTGGCTGGAGGAGGAACTTCAATTTCAATCTCAGAGTGCTTGCGCTTAAGCGATTTGAAAGTCTGCAAGAGCATGAGAGCGATGAGGGAAATGTAAAAAAAAGTACGTTACCTCTACTTCTGCAGCGATGACAGACAGCGCCTCCGTCCTGGCGGTTTGGATCGTCTGAATCTTCTCCTCCACACGTTTTTCAGTCTCCTCGCGTAAAGTCTTCATTTCTGCGGTATTTGATCAGACGAATGAGACAGCGACAATGATATCACTACTAACCAATGACGAGGGCACTGAGAGCGTCAGCACAAGCCTTAACATCTGCAATGGGCGACGCGAAGTTGTCGCAGCTTTCTGCGTCGGCTTTGGATTGCAACTCAGAGACTTGATCCTGTAGGTCTGACAAAGTTGATAGCTTGTCTTCTGCAGCCTCCAAGCGTGCAAAAAGTTGGTCAGATTCAGGCTCGAGCATGTCAACTTGATGCTGAAGGTCGTAAAGGTCGTCCTCTGTCAAAGCATGGCGATTCTTGATGTCAGTAACGCTGGATTGCAGAGCATTTACTCGACCCTAGGCAGGCAAAGTT
The DNA here is from genome assembly GCA_016758765.1 of Suillus cothurnatus. Classification (NCBI taxonomy): domain Eukaryota; kingdom Fungi; phylum Basidiomycota; class Agaricomycetes; order Boletales; family Suillaceae; genus Suillus; species Suillus cothurnatus. Next base: position 75,888 of record JABBWL010000164.1, read on the forward strand.
GAGATATAAGATGAAAATCCTAGAACATATACTTACCTCCATAGTCTTTATGAAATCGCGCAGGTCTCCACGGTCGTCATGGCCGGAAAGTTGGGATTCATCCGGCCGCGCTTTGGTAAAGGAGGGAAGAACAGGAATGGGTATCGTGATGGCTGGTCCATCCTCCACCGGCACAAACGTCTGAAAACCAGAAAGCGAGGGGAGCCGTTCTGGGAAGCTCTCAAAAGATCCCAATTCGAGGGATCCCATGTGCCCAAATGAGCACATCGACGGAAGTTTGACTCTGTTCGACTCATCCAACTCCAACCGACGTGGAGCGGGCTGCAAGGAGTCATCCCGAGACGGTGGCCATGCGCCAACGACGTCCGGCTCCGAGGGGGCCTGAGGAGGCGATGGAGATGGCGTGGAGAGCTCCATGGGAGAATGAGACCGCGAGTCCTCAAGGTGGATGATGGACGAAGGCGCATCATCGTCATCAATGGACGCAATGGCTGCAATGGCCGGAGGAGACCAAGGTTGAGGAGAATCTAAGTCAAGTGGGTCCGCGATTTTATGGCAGATATCTTGCATCAACGACCCGAGCGTCGTCTTTCCGAGTAACGAACCACCCAGAAGGTCTGCAGGGAAGTCTTGGCGCAGAGATGAAACACAAGAACGAAGTTCTTCCCATGACGGTATCTCTTCTATATCAGATTCATGTTCTGAGTGCGAAGCAGCCTCATTGGATGAGCCAGATGGAGATGAAAGGGACTCGGAAGAATGAGATGGGGAAGAAATATATGAAATGGGACTGTTAAGGCCATAGCGCCCGGTGCTTAATTTTCGTGGGCGGAGACTTGAGGGCTCGGCAGGGGTAAGAGAACATGGTGGTGAGTCGCTCATATCCAAGATACCGCGCAAGAATTCGATACGAACTGTAACCGGTGAAACAAGGGTAGCGCCTTGCCCCACAGCTTTACCCAACGTCACGACATCACCATCAGTAAGGGTGGTCTCCACCTCAGGCTGCAACGTCTTAGATGTTGTCTCGCCTTGCTTCCGTAAATGAGTCCCATGACGGGACTTGAGATCAACAATATACACCTGCGACAGGTTGTCAGGTGCAAGTCCGATGTGACAGAATCAGCATGTGCCTACGTGGCCGCTGGAGGCCAACACAAGTTTGGCGTGCTTTGCGCTGACTACGGGGCATGCAAATACAGCATTCTGATCGTCGTTCTCTTTCCTCATTGACCTATCATCTGAGATTGATTTGCGACCGATGTGAACATGGGAGGTGCGGGTGTTGAAGAAGGAAATATTATGAGCGGGCTTTCCACCGCACGACTCAACGTGCAGAGTGACACCTTGGTAATAATATGTCTAGGAGGTGTTGTTCAAGCAAATGACGACGGTGCTTACCTGTCACCGGTTGCTGTGGATCACAGGGGCCAGCAGCTGGCTGAGCGAAATTGGTGCCCAAATACTCGACTTCGTCGTCCATGATGACCGTCGATTGCAGTGTAGAGCGAAAATTTGAAAATATGGAGGAGAAGGGAACAGTTTGTGCGGTGGTGGCGGTAGGAATGAGAACGAGTGGGGGGGACTTGGTGCTGTCCTCAAGGCCGTGCTTTATCGCCTTGACGTTAATAATGCCGGACCGAGATATCCTTTTCGAGATACCTGTCCGGGTTCTCACCGAGAGCCTTCCGAACGATACACATACTATCACATTCAACATATTTTAGACTACTGACTGTGATACGAAATATGGAGACAAAGACCCTGGACGACAACCTGAAGGGTAAAAGGAAGTGGAATATATCAATTATGTATGCGATCTACTCAGATGCGAAGAACTTGTCATGACGGTGTGTAGTGCGCGAAGTAAGGGTGATTGAGAGCACGTTTTGCTGAAAGTATGGTGAGACATAAGAAAAAACGAGCAAATTTACTGCACACATACCAGAAATCCGTTTTGCTGTGTCATATGTCAAAGTGTGCTACGAAAAAGTATGTGAGCACCAGGCAAAGGTCAACGAAAAAACGGTAGTATGATGAATAACAGATCAGCAAGACGACATACCGCAAGCAGGTCCAAACCTTGTTCATCAAGATTAGGTACGACACTCTTGAGCTCCTGCTTCGACCATCGAGGGAATGTATCCTTGTAATCAGGCAACTGAGTCACGCCTGGCCAAGTCTCTTCGCTTGGAGTACCGAGGATCCTGGATCAAACGTCAATTGTCAGTTGTTGTTCCGTCAGGCCAATCTGATTGTGCAGAGTATTACCTGAAGATCTTGAAGATCTGGTCAATCTCAGAGTCGCCAGGAAACAGAGGACTCCCACGCATCACCATCTCAGCAAAGATGCACCCAACAGACCACATGTCAATAGCTGTCGAGTAGTGCCGAGAACCAAGCAACACTTCAGGCGCGCGATACCACAATGTTACCACCTAAAATAACAACACAAACGCTCAGCTCATGATGCCACACACGAGAAAGAAAGTTTAGGGGTGCTCATTACCTCATGGGTGTATGTCCTCATCGGAATACCAAAAGCTCTCGCCAGGCCAAAATCTGCGAGTTTGAGATTGTTTTTCTTGTCGATAAGCAGATTTTGAGGCTTTAAGTCGCGATGCAAGATCCTGTGCGAGTGACAGTACAAAAGGCCAGCATTGAGCTGGTGAGTAAATCGCTGTAATGTGATAGGAACACGGTTAGTCAAATTGCCGAATCACGTGACGATCGCTTCGCGTCCCCCGCCCTAACATCACATCACATCATATCATATCCCCTATCACAATCGATGTGACGATGCCAATCTGAAAATGTGTACGGTGGAATTAAGGCTAAATGTACAAAAATAGCATGGCCAAGCATTCCGGTTTTCCGGGCTAGCGAAAACGCCATGAGCGCAGCAGCTGTTTAACGCCTCTGCATCAAACTACGCGCCGAAGCGCGAAACACGCGTCCACCACGCGTCAGGAATCACAAATGATGGGCAGGGGACCGATAAGAAACGACTTTAAATGCTAAACCGACTCACCTTGACTATACCGATGGGAATGGGCGTACCGGATGTGTTGGCATTCTCCATATAGCGCTTCAAGTCAACATCCAGGAATTCGAATACGAGATAAAGCTTCTGTTCGGCGTGCACAATATCAAGCAGTCTAACAGATATTTAGCCATGAGGAGCGGTTGACACAGTTTAGGACGCTGTACCTAACGATATTGTCATCCTTGAGTTCCTTCAACAGACTGATTTCTCGGATGGCAGTGCTCGGGACTCCTTCATCCTCTGCTTCGAGTCGAATTTTCTTAAGGGCTACGATCTGATTCGTTGTAACGTCCCGCGCTTTATAAACAACTCCATATGTGCCTGAATGCACGTCAGCGATAAACAACAAAAATGGGCGGAGTGCAACTGCACCTTCTCCTACAACGCGCGCCACACCAGTTCATTGTAGTCTGATGTGAACACACGACAGGCACGCACCAACTTTCTCTATTTTTGCGTAGCTACAATTCAGCAAAATCAATCGATTTGAATCATTGAGTGAGAAACGAGGTGCGCACCGATCCATGTGTCAAAAGAGCGCACAATCTGTAATATGCCGGTTGACTGTAAAAAGCGAGTATCGGTATCAATGGAAATGCTATCGTGTGGATGAGAGGGAAATGGTGTCTACAGGTCAATATAAATGAAACCTGGCGGATGATACGGAAATCAAGTAAAGGAGAGCTCGCCGACTCGTCGTTGTAATTTGAAGGCTGGAGAGATTCGAAATGTTTGGCGCTCGTAGCTAACCTTTAGAGAGAGGCGTGACAGTGGAATGAAGTGGAGATACGCGCCAGGGATGTGCACCTGGTCGAGGTCATATAAAGAGCCCTTCGGCAAAATGCGACCACCGACGCCACTGCTGTCACTCTCACCGAAACAATTCATTGCAACAACCGTCTTATTCCCCGCTTGATGATAATATTAATGTAAGTACTACACATTTTATTGACTCGGGTCGTTCACTTCTTCCGAATTTTCTATATTTCGTACTTTTCTTTAGGCTACGAAGGCGCTCACACTTTTTCACCGCTCTGAATCATTGCGCTCTAGTAGAAACAGTTTGTCCAAGGGACCGGAGCTTTCGAGGTGGCTGGAATAATATCAGCAAGCATTCATACTGTCTGTCATTGGTCTGCCACTTGGTTGTCAAGGCTTAACAATAGAGTCACCTTCCCATGAACTCAGATTTTGCCTGTGAAATCATTGTCATCGCTTCACTCCAGCGCTATGACGTTCATGGTAAGCGCAGGGCACCATTTAATTTATCAATGCTCCTGCCACGTAGACTCCATTCACCGTTGGAATCACTCGGTGAAGAAACAGTACATCAAAGAAGAGGTGTTTAAGTTATAAACGAAAGTAATGAGACAATTGGTCACAAGATATCATCATCCCGCAATTTCGAGCGATAAATCATGCAATCAAAGATGATGAGCCATCGCGTTATCGTACGAATCTTTCATCTTGCCTGTTATAATGTTGACACGTTCATTTGATAATGCTTATCAGTGCTGTGCACGAAATTGACAGTAGTAATCTAAATATTACGCAGTTCTTCTTCTACTTACGAACGATAGAATACATCATGTTAACGTTGAATAGAACGTGTATTCAACGATCAATTTTATCCCGGGTTCGGCCAATTTATATTCTCACTTTGTCGTCGCATACGTGTGACATCAATGTATTGGCCAGGATATGGTTCTTCACCTAGTAAAATGTTTCAGAAGTCGAACAAAAGGACTAACAATTCACTCACTCCGATCGATGAGGTTGACTTCCAGCTCTTCATCATCGTCCTCGTCCTCGTCTGACGCCCAGCGATCTTCTGCGGCTGCCCTGGGATTTGCGGCACGATCAACGGCAAGATCTTTCATAAGGCGATTTATTGAGTCCTGTTTTACGTCCTTCAGTGATTGTTCCCGTGCCGCGCGGGCGCGTTCAAGTTCTGGGAGATATTCACTGCAGTGACGGAAAGAAAAAAAAAAATAAGAAGGAAGGTAAGACTAACGAAGATAAAACATACGTCCTATATGTCTCACGAGACTCCTCCACCGCATCGAAAAATTCTTTGATACCAGCACCTGTTGTACTTGAGACGCCGACAGCCTGTAATACAGTCAGCTATCCTTTCTAGATAACGACGTGGTGGTGATTACCTTGAGGTGCTTGTAAAATTCATCCAAAACCAGACTCATGCTATTCATCAAGCTGTTCATATAGGTTGGTTCACCTTCAGAGTCCCTCGATCCTGAATGGGATGCAAGGGCGATTTGGAATGACTCAAAATCTTGCATCCATTCGAGAGCAAAATCGTGGGGTTGCGCGTCAGTCTTGTTAAAGACAAGGATGAATGGTAATTTTGTCTTGTACATGATACTAATAAAGCGCGTCACGGATTATTGAACCGCTATATGACGTAGTACTCACCTGCAGGCATACAGCATGTTGGACATGAATGTCGCGGGAGCTGTCGTCCGTGGGGTATCAATTATGTACGCCACCACGGTGGGAAATGAGGAAGCAACGGCATCTGTGATAATGGCACCCGATGCTGACCAGGTAAAAATCTCAATTTGCCCCGGAGTGTCAAGAATTATGTGACTAGCGTGGGTGCACGAGAAGAAGTGAGAGCGAATACAGAACAAAAATAACAAGCACGTACTCGACTGTCTCAGCCCTTTTCTCAACCAAGTCCATAACCTGGTCAAATTTTGTTGTAAAAAGATTCAAGGCGGTCAAAATACCACCGTTCGGTCCCAGGTTATACCTTGTGTCATAATGATCCATTTCGTTATTCATGCACCAACGTCCAGATGGAAACAGCAACACACTGTTTCATGACCTCTTTGTAATTGACAGTATCCCGGATGTCAATGTTGGCTTCGAATGGCACATGGGTAACCGCTGGGTCGAGGTTTAGGATGTATGGCGGTTGTGGAGGATTTTGCGAATGGAGGTAGGAGTTGATGCGCTGCACGAAGGTGGACTTGCCAGCCCCTGCCATCCCGATCGTAATGATGACATGTGGTTTTCTTTTCGAATTTATGTCCGGTTGACTGCTGGAAGACGCGCTCATGCTGGTGAAAGGGAGTCTTCTTAGTAGGCTGAACAAATTGAATGAAGACAGCCGTAATGAAAGCTTACTTGAAAGGATCTAATCAAATCACCGTGACGCCACCGTGTTGCAACGTATGTACATAAGCCTGGGGTACTGGGATTCAGCGATGGTTTAGCGGTAACATGTATTAGTCTTTCAAAATGCGGTGTGGCCACACTCTGAGTTCGACTCTCATTCGATGCAGGATAGGGTGTCAAGCCCATTTTTACTCGAGGAATCTCTCCCCGCAACTGTGCTAGTGCCACACATGCTTTGCTACACGCCAGCTGCTGATAATCCTTTTAAACCCCCCACGGAGACAGACTGCCTCGGCCTCGAAACAAAATACGACCAACGAGCAGTTCCAACTGGCGCTATGGTATAAAAAGAACCAAAAGTTCCCCTGCACACCGAGATACATATGGAGAAGCTATGCCCTCTAGTATGACTATGCTTCTGGATCCGAAGCTCTCGGCATGGAGCAACGAGTAATTGTCAGAGGAACATCTCACAAGTTGTGGGTTATTGTGGTTCTTTATTAAGTTGGTCTGACTGAGGGCGGTAGGAATCTCCTGATCACTGGAGCGATTTGAAGGTCTAAACTTAAAATGCCATCAACTTCCATGGACTACCAGGTAGCGTAGCCCGAGGAGATTTTGCGTTTTCGGATGCGGGACTTGCCCAAATTGAGTCAAACAACAAGCTCAAGCAGTTACGGTAAAGAACAACGCCCCTGCGACACACAAAAGCCCTGCAGCTACAGTGAGTAACAAGCACTGTCACTGCGGGGAAGACTTAAGATATTCTAATTAGACATTCGTAACTTCTAGGCATTTCTGCATCTCTAACTTTGGACTCCACTGCAGCCACATGCCGTGACATGCGGCCATACGTGATGCTCATCCCTGAGCAACCTGTAAGTTTCTTCAATGTCACCGGGACCGTTCGGAGGTGACTGGTAACTAGTTGACTATGCAGCATCGTGCCATTAATACGACACACATCATTCTGATGGTCATTTGCATGTGATCTGGCATATTCTTCCTCAGGGGACGACTCGGATCACACGCGCAATTCCATTCCTATACTGTCTTCTCTATTGTTATGCTAAGACCGGCCAAATACATTTTCGGATCTTCGCCTGTTGCTGAAACCATAAATATTAGCATGGGCTTGCCTAAGAAGATGACCAATGTCTGGTTAGCTCAGGAGTCAAAATAGCCCTGTGCATTGCAGATACAAGACAAAAGACAGAGCTGAGCACGCAACATTGAGTAATTTCGTTCCCTGGTTTGACCTAGGACACAACATGATGCTGCTGACTGTGACAATTCTTACTCTGTTTGCGTCCTTCCTCAGCGTCGCAGTGGGTGTTCCAAACCGCGATGCTGCAAAGTTCGCTGTTCGTGGACGAGCGGGATCAGGCACTGTACGACTTTCCCGAGAAGCTCAATGCGCTGTTTGTCCAGAAGACATAGAAACAGATGGCGGTACTGCGATGCTTGTCTTTTACCAAGAGACAACTTACGGGATCACTACGTGCACGTGAGTCTGCATACATTCAGCTGCAGTGCGTATACTCATCGTGTGTATAGCTATGAGGAGAGTTCCGGCACGGAGATCGTCTGTCCCTATGTGACGGTTAGTGCAATCCATGGGGTGAGAGATTTACTGATAGGTGTTTGGAACCCTGTGACAGGACACTGGAGATTTGAATGGCACGGTCGAGTACTGTCCACAAACGGTTTCTCTTGGTGATTGTGTCAACAGTTAAGTATATGTCGAATTACGCAATATCATATATGTGCGTTAAACGCCTCGAACCACAAAATTGGTTCGTGGCGGGGTGTCACGCATCATCATGCAGGCATTGATGATGGCTACAGGATAGTCCTTCACGCCACATTGTATAGTATGTTTAGCTATCTGATTTTTATGACACTTCTTGGGTACGATCTAGTACTTCTCCTAGGTAGTTTTTGTCTTCGCAATTGAACTGCATTGATCAACGATGCACAATTTGAAAACACGTGAACTAAACTATAGGTATGCCTAACCATATATATACATTAGTGTAGAACGAGAAACCGTAATGCAGAGCGGAACACGCTGAAAGAAACAGACCTAGTACGCCCCCCGTAGCCTCAACTAGTGCTCAACGCTTGAGAATCAGGAGTGTGGAGAGTGTCAGGAGTCTGCAGAACATCTTCACAGTTACTGTCCACCGTAGACTGGCACAGAGCTCAAGGCAGGGGAACCAAGTCTAGATCTAGGTGCTTGCGAATGTTGACCTGCATGGGCAGTCGAAGCCCGGCACTAAAGGTATTAGTAGTAGACAAATCAATTGGCGTTGGTGACTGTGCGGCGATTATTACAGCAACTTAAGTCGTTAGAGACATGTATTTGTCCTCATCAGAAGCTGGGAGATGTCTCTTTCCTATCTGCAATCGCAGAACCAACGGCTTTCCAAATTGTCTCTGAGTCCACCGAAGAGTGAGAGAGGCTAGAGCTGCCCTAACATCATTCAAAACCGCGTTTATTCTTGGAGTGATGGGTATAGCGGCCGCGATATGCGCTAAACCAGTCAAGTCAGAAGGAATGCTAAGCAATTCCTGCACTTCATGCTGTTCGAGCGCGCAGCCTCGACTCGAAGGTTCAGACGTTGGTGAGATGCGCCGAAGTCGACAGTCACATTCTCCGTATCACTCAGGTGACCGGGGACACACGAGAAGTTGGTCAAAGGAACGAGGATGGACATTCCTGCACGCATAAAATTAAATAATAGCCTGGAGACGGAAATATCGATGTACCTTTGTTTTGAGGTGTAACTTCTCCGACATTCTCAGTGCATGATTTAAACTTCGTTTGTGCCTGCCTCAGCCAAGCGAATGAATTTGTGAGGTGGTTCAACTCCTACAACGGTATTATCGAGGTACCTCTTCTAGCTGGCGGCGTAAATTATATAATTGTTCAAGGTCGGCAATACTGATTTGTTGAGGCTGCGATGAAGTGGTTGAAGCCATCGCGGAGGATCGAGTGTGACTGGACTCGGAGTATGACCGTGGTGGCCCTTTAGCGCATTGGACCTTGCGGTTGCCCCAATCCCATCATGCGCTCACCATAGTCAGCGGTGGCGAGGAACCCGGCGGGACTCGTAGGCTCGGAAGATCTGCGCAGACATAGTCTCCGGTAGACCGTGACAGACCTCAAGCAATGACACGGACAGGTCCATGCATGAGTGCCTTACCAATTGAACACCGAAAAACTCGAGAAGAATTGGCGTTCACCCGTCTATGCATTTCATCATGTTGCTGTTCAGGACGCGTAGGTGTTTGCCACTTCTTCCCCTGTAAAATGTAAGATGAGAATCGGAGGTTCCCGCCGTTTCCAGGACTCGAAAATACTATACGACCCACTGGTCTGAAAAAGCTGCGGTATACCACAAACACCGTTCATACCCGTAGAATTGGCGGGTCGGCGTACGTAGGGGGTGCGGTGTGGCTTCAGCGACCTGCGGGTCCACCTGTGCTCAACCCTACCTGCGAAGGGATGTTTTTGGGCGCCCGGGTCATCCATTTATCTAGACCATGGAGGAATGTACGAGTGAATCGATTTTCCAGTGACTCTATGAGCCGTTGCTTTCCCACAACCCCGACGACATGAAGTAAAGCTGCTTCCATTTCTGACGAACGAACGGTCCTCAAATACGACAGAACACAAATCAAGGACGAATACCACAAAGAGTCAACGACAGTATACGAGTATATCACTCTTGGAGAGCGATTCTGGTATCACGATTACAGGTAAATGTTGATCGGTGAACACCCAATGTTGATGAGGCCGTACTACACAATTTTTATCGGCCAGGGTACATGATACGGAAACAGCAAACAACTCACGTATGTGTTGCCACTGCAGCAGACGGGTTCCTGGTTACACACCGCACCACTACCAGTACCAATGACGCTGATGGGACTGCAGCCCATTCCGACCTTGGAGCCCTCGGCAGGGTCAAGGGCGATCTTCAGTGCGTTTGTGATCGCGGCCAGCGACGGACTGGCGTACTATTCGGGGGTCAGAAGCGGCCCAGGACCAGGTTAGAAGAACTACACACGTCATATGTGGTTTCACAACATGAGACGGTGCCGGTGTCGCACTGTGCACCCGAACTGCAAGTGCTGTTGTCGCGCGCAGATAGGGTGGGTACAGCGTTGGTCCCCACGACGAATGCGAGAAGGGAGACCAGGGGGAGAGAAAGAGCGAACATGTTTGTGTGGGTTAAAACGAAAAATGAGTGACAAAGTGGATTGAGAAAAGAAAATTATTACCCGTGTTGCTTTTATATCAGTCGTAGAGCGGCGTCGCTAGTACGCCATGGAAGTAAAATGGAAGCAATTAATGGCACTTACATCGGGGTTGGTGCTGAACCTCTCCGTCAAATGCACAATCATCATATGAAGGAGGCCTAGCTAGGCCCATTAATTAACAATCTCGGCCACGCACCATCAAAAAATCATGATCAATCAGTCGATTAAGAGTTTTAACGAGTCTATCGAATGACATTATCCAGCAACGCAACTTCTCGTTCTGAAGTCAAGCGCTTTTGAAGTTTTGAATTTGGTGAAGCAGAGGCCTAGAGCGGCCTGTAAAATTACGTAAGATATTAATATTAATGGGAGCTTGTTCGCATCGTGAACGGGCAGGTGTGCATCACCGAAGCTTGGGTGACATGCGGGCCTACCTTATTGAGGGTATACGTATCGCACAATCCGAAATTGACAGACGTACTTCCAAATTGGAAGGTTACACCCATGATAAAGCACATACTTCAGTGCCTCTTCACACCGACTACCTCGAGGACGACATTGACTGTGACAGCGCCACTGGGGGCAGCTCCAGGCCTCGTTGGCCATCAAACACGCTGCTATCTTCGTGCACGGTCGCATTGCCTGCACCCAAATACATCACTGGTCTCAATATTGGCAGCAGGTGGCTTGAAAACTGCGTCTCATGTACATATCTTTGAGTTCGCGAAGAATCAATATTGCCAAGGTGACCTGTCGATGAATCAATGTGGTAGACGATTCGTATGCCCTGCTGTAGAGTAGCGTTGCTCGCTCTCGTCAGGGAAGCAGGATGGAAGTAATGAATAGCAAAACCGCGTCTAAAACGGCCGGCGGGAACGGCGGATTGGGGTACGCACCACATCAGGGCATTCGTGACTTCAGAGATTAGAAGGGACACTCACACTAGCCAGTCGACCGTTGCAAGTACATAATACTCAGGCTGTTGAAGGCAAAGTTTCGACAAGTCTGTCAAATCGGCCGGCGGGAACGGCGGACTGGTGGGGGTACGCCCTACACCAGTGCATTTGGGAATTTGAAGGAGGGCAGGGCTCCTAGACTAGATAGTACTGTCATACAGAGAGTATCACTCTCAATGGACAAAAAACCGGATGTTTTTTTAAAAAAAAAGTCTGTCAAATGATATCTGCAGGTTCAAACGTTCAGTGCTTTGAAGTTTGAATTTAGTGAAGCAGAAGCTTAGCTATAGAGCGGCCTGTACGAGTACGTACAATGAGTGAAAAAGAAGTACGAGCTTAAAGTTCACTTCGCGAACGGGTACGCACGCATCACCGAAGCTTGTGGCAGGAGCATGGTCATGTCAGCTTTATTGACGAGCACAGCTCCAAATACCGGCGCGTATGTATGATACATACTCACTGGCATGTGAGCCTGGATGCAGATGAGGGCCTTAAGGGTATGTTATCACACATGAAGAGATTTATGAATTTGAAATTGACAGACGTACTTTCCAAATAAGGAAGGTTTCGACTTTACTTACAGGAGAAACCACAAATCCAACAAGTGCCTGATCAATGCACAGGATATTAATTTGGTCTGATGGTCCCCACCCGAAGGCATAGCCTCGGCCATGAAAATGAAGACGCATGACCAGGCTCACTTCGGTCCATATGATACCTATACCATTCGTGATCAGGTGGCGTCCCACACACGACAAGATAAGTACGCATCATATGGCAGCGTCAAGAATAGATACCTGTATCAAGATCCTGAAATATGCATCAAAAATAATGTGACATTAAAGATTGCGAGGAGCCTCGCCGAAGGCTAAGTATATCATCAACAAAGATGGGTAACTTGGCATATTTAAAAAAAGTGTGTTTGCTCAATCTTATTCAGCAGTCGTCTATGATCCGTCAGCAGAGGACTGAGAGAGTTTCTCGATCCTGCCTTCCTCGAGTGTAAGGGGTTTGCGCCCCTCCGCCGCTCTGGTTTGATCAATAAGATCCTGACGTGAGGAATACCCGGGTGGAGCCCATTCCCCGGAAGTCCAAGGTTTGCAATTAGGGTCGGTATACATCTGATATTAAAGCTTAGACCTAGAAACCAGTAAAAAAAGCTCACATACCATGTTGACACTTTCTAGTGAAAGGTCAGATGATTCGTAAAGGAAGAAATAGACGATAACGGCTCCCGTCAAGTTGCATGCTAGACAATAAAAATACTCAGCTGCTTGTTGCGCTATTAATGGAAGACGTCATACCCGCAAAAACAAAACCGTAACGGTAGTTTATAGCACTACTGATGAAGGGCGTGAAGAACGCCAATAGGAAATTCCAAATCCAGTTTGCGGCAGTCGACAGACTACCTTGCTTGGCACGGGTCTGCGTAGGGAAGGTTTCTCCAATGAGAATCCAAATACCACTGTCGAAATGTCAGTCGATCATAAAATCCCAGTATACATGTCCGTACGGAGCCCAGGTCATCGCATAACCCCAAATAAACATGCAGGCCGACACAATCATCACTAAAGGTACTAAGTCAGCGACACAATACGCGAATGGAATGACATCTCACATTTTCCCATGCCAGGATGAGTCGTAGGATCCACAGCAGTTCCAGCAGCGGCGAATACGAAAAGCCATATCGATTGCCAGATCCCTCCAACGATCAGAGGTCTGCGACGTCCAAACTAGACACCCAATGAGAAACGGGTCTCTCCACTGATAAACGAACCAAGTCGCTTACCCTTTCCATAACATACATTCCGCCGAATGTACAGAAAAAGTTGACAGCGCCGAGAATGATTTGGGTTATAAACGAGTCACTGAGGCCTACTGATTCGAACACAGTTGCGCCGTAGTAAAAGAAGTAATTGGCGCCAGTGAGCTGTTGAATGCTCTGTAGAGTCATTCCAAGAAGAGTGCGGTAGAGTGTCTTGTTCTTTGGCTTAAAGCAGTCAATCCACCCGGCACGAACCTGCCTTTCGTATTCGATAGAAGACTTGATTTCCTCGATCTCGCGAGCGATGATATAGTGACTCTTCGCCTCTTCCACGGGAACACCGCGAACACGCGCGAGGGATAACCGAGCTTCATCTAATCTGTCATGTGCAGCAAGCCATCTAAAGACATAATTAGACAACGAAGGGAACCGGATTCGATTGTTAATACCGACCTAGGACTCTCTGGCATGAAGAGAATGCCAATACCGAGAATCAGTGCCCATAGGATGCCGACACCAACGACGATGCGCCATGAACCAGAGTTAGCGTAGTCCCGGGTTCCAAACGAGATACAGTCTATGCAGGAAATTAACAGCTAACAAAGAACTTGTTATAATGATCTTACAAGCAACCAAGATACCGAAGGTGATGAACAGTTGGTAAGTTGCGCTAAAGGAAGGTCAGCGCCGTGTATACCACTGAAGTGTATGTAGATATCATACGTCAAGGTGCCACGGATCTGAGATGGAGCTGCCTCGGCTTGATACTGAGGAAATCAGAACGTGAGTAAAAAGAATAGTTGGAGAATAATCACCATCGGTACGGCAGCACTAAGTGCGCCGACACCCAAGCCACCAATAAAGCGGCCGACAGCAAATTGCTGCCAGACATTCTCCGAAGCTATCTGAACGATGACTCCAATGGTGAATACGACACACTCCACGGACATGGCATAACGACGTCCTAAGAAATCAGCGGTGCTAAAAGAGATGTTAGTGAGATGGGAAGAGAGATATGGCAAGCTGCTTACGGTGCACCCGCGAGGGCGCCGACGAGGGTTCCGATGGAGAGAAGAGAAACGATGAGACCTTCCCGTATAGTGGAGAATGAACAAGTTGCTACATCTCCAGGTGTGGAGCAGGTTGCAAAGCGAAGAAGAAAATCATCCATCAACAAGATATTCGATATCTGACCAGTGTCATACTAACATCCTTCGGTTAGCGCAGATGTGAATTATGACGATAGTGCAACCTACGCCGAAGATGAAACCACCCATTGACGCCAAGAGGGCCAGCATGATTGCCACCCATCCTATGGGGACTCCTTGACTGTAAAACAGGGGGTAATCAAGATGAGGTAGTGGATTGTTAGTAGAATGAAAGCTCACAAATAGAACGCCATGTAGTATAGTTAGCCCAGTGGGCAAGTGCGCGTGAATGTGAGGAGACGAAGGAGAGATGACTTACGCGATACATTTCATTTGAATTATAAAGTAGTAAGGGAGCACGGTGTGAGAACTCCCGCTAGCTCGCATTTCGGCATTCAGAAATAGATTCACTTCTCTATCTTAGATCCTAGTCCCCGACTAAGTCCGCCCGCCGGACCATTGCCTTGCAGACCGTTTACAACGGCTCAAAATTCTTCCCCCGCATATATTTACATAGTAAGATCACATCAGCGATTATACAATAAGTCTGATTGGCCAACACGTACTACTACACTTCAAACCGTACATCTTGAATATGTCCGAGTCACCAGGCGACTTGTTGAAGGTCAAGTTACACTAGTCTCGTTCGGGATGACGTAGTTGTGTCGCGTAACCGGCTATCAATTTAAATTAGAAGTCCGTGACCTTCGCGCCGACTTCGCCTCAGTCTCCACACCCGGCACAAGAATCAAACGGAGCACCTTGCACTCCTTTGGGGCACCTGTGAGCCAGTAACACCTTGATTAATTGAATTATATTATTATGTTCATATGATAAATTTGGTCCGGAGGTTTGGCCATTTGAGGAGTGTCAGAGGTCAGATCTGCCTCTACCACTTCACCACCAGCATTCCGTTTACCTGTCTCTTAGCTAGACAGGCCTACAGCTGTAATCCTTCCACCTAGTAGAGTGACATTCATTGAATCCGCCTACCATGCTAGTGATGTGGTCCCACCACTTATTTTTTTAGGGCCGGGGAGCTCTGATGTGACTACCTCTGAGTCCTGTTAGGCTTCCTTTGAATTCCCAGGAACTGCTTTTCTCACTTGCGTTGCACCTGCATCATGATCACGCGTCAATAATTTGTTGCATTTTCGCAGCGCCTGCATGCGACTCTACCATATTTACATTCTCTTGCTTAAAACCCTACTCCCAGCTCCGTTCTGAATCTCAATACACATGCGCTTTTCTCATCATCACACTTAGTTTAGTGCCCGTCACGCCAAACATCCCTTCTTCGCGCGTGTTTCACAGCCTGTGCCTCATGCACCATCCACGAGCCCATATCCAGCACTCATCGCGCGCACATGCACCTCACACGAATACACACACTGCCACATCCTCATACCAAGTGCCCCACAAGTCATCTGCATTCGAGCCTGATCCAGCGCCGCTTGATATGACATGTCAATCCATGCATCAGCGCTTGCACCCATCACAGGGGAAACTTTAGCGAAACTACGGGAGCGGCGCGGAGGGGAAACACGAGGCCATAGACGAGCCCGAAGGTCCCAACACTGGTAAGAAAAGGTTTGTGAGATCGCCAGTAAAGGTAGGGAGAGACATGGGGGTGACTGAAAACTATTGGATGAGGATTGTGCATCGGGGCAGTGAAATGTAAGAACATACTTCATGTAAATTAAGGCGATTTATTTTGGCTTGCGACTATAAATGTGTTGGGAAGAATGAACGTCGATTGATTATGATCAGCGGGGAAAGACACCAAATAAGAATGATCGATCCAAAAGATGCCCCATGCACATGTTTGGCAAGATAGCACTAAGCAAATGCTTCTGAGGCTCTATCTTTGATGCCAATGCATACGCTGTAGATGATGTCGTTCCTTCGTTATCTCAGCAGTTCCTCAAGAGGTACGACCCGCTGTCAGCTTGGCAACTTCAACTTGACAAACGGATGGGAGCATGATTTGCCGCATTAGTTGGTGAAGGATTTAGGAAGTGAAACAGACAAGTCTGATGCACCTGGTGTAATAGCTGAAAGTTATATGATGGTGGCCGGGGTTAAGTAAAGCGTTGACTCGGCGACGGGGTCATTACGACCCCTCCGACGACATCGACATAAAACTTCTATTCAAGGAAGATGATACACAAATAGCAAGTCATCGGCTCCCTGGGGAACCGTAACAGTTTATCGAAGAGTTCTTGTCGACCCAAGGTTAATAATACAAGCTAGAGGGTTCTAAGCAACAGAAGCACCGAGTCTGAACGCGCTCGGTCACGGTCACGCTTCCATCATGTCACACAGCGCGCTTCCGGTTATGCATCATTATCGTACCCACAACCAAAATGGCGCGTGCAGGACCAAGCAGAACACAGAGATCACAAAGGGCACCACAACCCTCACAGACCCAGTCACAGCGACCTGCTCGAAGTAGCAGACGAGCACCCGTTGAAGAGGAAGAGGACGAGAATTCAGGAGAGGATGAAGACCATGACATGGACGTCAACGAAAGTGAAACAAGGCTGGCTGAATCTGATGCAGACGCGGTAAGTAGCTTGCTCGCATCTTGGGTGGTGATCTTCCAAGGTCGGAGAACGCTCGTTTATCCGCTCCCCAGGACCTTGACAGAAAAGCGAGTGATCTCGTCAGATTCGCTCTTTTTATGGAACAGAGGCGGACTCTTATACGTCGAGAGGATATCAACAAGAAGGGTACGTTGTGTTCACGGTGCTCATCTACTTGAATAATGAAAAATATACAAGTCCTGGCCTCTAATTCGCGTTTATTCAATTCTGTACTTGAAAGAGCGCAAAAGCTCCTAAGGAAAACTTTTGCGATGGAACTCGTAGAACTTCAGTCGCGAAATTATCGCGAGCAAGATAATGTTGTAGCTGGTGACGACCTTCAAGAGGCACGCAACGCTACTGGAGTAAAGAAAAAAAGTAAGTTGCAACAATGTCTCCTATATCTCCTAATGGTCATGACAATTTCTCTCTCTATAGCTGCGGCCGCAGGATCAAAGACATATATTCTTCGTTCTGTTCTTGATCCCATCATTATCGAGGAGGCAGCACGTACAGACGAACGGCTGTATGAAGAACAAATTGCTGACAGCCAAGAAGACGGCGATGACGACGACGACATGCCGAGAAGCTACGGATGCATCATATCTTGGAGCACCGCAGATCAGCTCGGAGCCTTGGGTGTCTTGCATGTCATTCTAGCAATCATTCTCGCCAGCGGACGATCCATGACCGACTGTGCGTGCCACAGCTCATTCTGGGATTCATCTAACTCAATCGCGTAAACGTGCACTTAGTGGAGTTACGTGCCCACTTGAAACGCCTCGGCCTTTCATCAAATGAGTCCATATCCATGAACACCCAGTCTACGCACAAGTCCCTTCCTATAGACACATATCTTGGCCAACTGATGAAACAAGGGTACATAGACCGTATCAAACTGGGCGACCCGAAGGCGGCTGGCGGAAAACGGGGTCGCGCTCCTGCAGCGACTCAAGCCAATCAAGATGAAACCCAAGCATTTGAATGGCATTGGGGCCACCGCTCATATAGCGAAATAGGAGAACAAGCTATTGCTACATTCATCGCTGAATTTATGGTGGAACGCAACCGCGATGAGGATGTCGAGGACGATGATGAGGATGGCAAAGCTGCGAGGAGCAGGGGAAAGGGAAGAGCCGGGGCTGAGGATGGCGGCGGGGACAAGAAGCTAAAGACCGTGTATGGAGCAATTGAAAGGGCAGCCGGGGGTAACCTATCAGATGTTAAATGAGATATTCTTGATATATTCATTCTTGCTGCCCTCGCCCTGCTAAATATTCTACTCTATGTCTTACTATGCTTACTATTAATCGTCCACTATATATCACTGATTATAAATCGAACTAGCAGCGTTGCTCCGGTGCATCTTCCATCCATCGATAGTAGGTGGATGAACCTCCAGCCCTGCTCAAGATCGCAAAGACGAGCACAGAAAACCAACATTTGCTCATCCTTTGACAGTACTTCATGTCGAAGGACACGTAGGCTGCACAACATCAGCTTGTCTATCAACTGTACGTTATTATCTTTCGCTCACCGGATAAACGTCAAGTCATCCTCCTCAAATTCCCATTCAAAACGGTCATTCCACATGACGTCTGCGCCTTCCTCTGGTACATGTTTGCACTTAAAACGCTCCGACCGCCAATCTTGATCCTTCGAAGAACTAAAAAGCTCCGCATGGACATAAGGTGTAAATTCCGTGTGCTCTTTTGGGCGAGGCACTACAGAGGAACAATTGTCAAAAGGTTGAAGCCTATCGAAATGACTTACAGGAACTGATTCCGATAACGTTGCATGTCAACTTCACCTTACGCCCAGAAACTCCTATCAATCGGCTTGGCCTCTCGACCCAGCCAGCAGTCCCAGCAAACATAGCTTCATTAAGCTGCATACCACAGTCAAAGTTCTGCCAATTGAGGCATACGATCTGGGAGCCGCTCCGCCATTGCTTCAACGGGTCAAGGTTATTCGAGCTTAAACGCACACCGCGGGGGTAGATGCGTCGAATTCGACGCCAAGAATCTTCGAACAATTCAGACAGCGAGTGCGGGAGCATAGCTAGTATGGAAGATTCGCTGATGTTCATTAGGATATTGGGGGGATGCGGGGGACTTGGTAACTCTATAGAAAGGTCTATAAACGCGAATGAAGCGACTGGTGAACACTTGCCTTCAGTAAGCCAGTGTTTGATCGGTTTCATGCTTCTTGTGTAAAAACCCAGGTCGGCCAGCGAATCTGCAATCTTTGCATGGGCATGATTGGCCATCTTAAGTATGGGGTCGATATCGTGATCAAGTTCGGAAACCACATCCCACTCGGTACCAGCACACGAGTCGTGATCAAATGTCTCAGAATCTGCGGTGATTTCCTGGCAATATGCGTCTGGATAATACTCTACCTGAGAGCAACGTCAGAAACAATCTAAACCGACACCGTCCGCATACCATAAGTAATATTTTCCCTTTCAGATCCCTTGGGGATATGGTATCACCGCGCACACCTTCCAATGGCTCCTGTACCAACTTATTTCCCCACGCGCCTTTCATGATATCCACGAGTTCGTCTTGGTGGGCGACCGGCACGTGGCACTCTAGACTGATAACAACAGGCCAGTCTTCGTCATGGATTGCTTCGCCAATAGCCTCGCAGACCGCATTGAAGGTAACACTTCGACTGAGCGTATGTCCGTGCGTGACGATCGGACCCTTGGAAGACCACCAAACGTCGATCTCGACGCAGCGTGCGTTCTTGGAGAGAACATGTGTGTAGCACTCGGATGATGCACGACCGAGGACTTGCCATGCGAGGAGATACGTGTTATGCGAAGAGCTGGTGAACATTTAACGTTTATGTAATCCATCACTGAATGATTGATCTTGACATACGAAACGAAGTAATCCCTCAAAGGCCGAGTATCATCAACAACCCGCGGCCGAAGAGCAGGAAGTTTCAGGAGTTCATGGGCGTCCTATTTAATCAAGGGTCGTTCAGAAATCATCAGTAATATATTTCGGGGCGCCGAGGCAGAATGATTTGGAGTACTCACTAAACCATTCTGTTTCAGAAAACTGAGGATCTCGAGACTTAGTCTTATGGTATCACTTGCTGGCGGATAGATGTTGATGGTAGTCTCCACAGACAAGTGCACGGAGGGGACTTCCTCAGAAGCCTCGGGTATTAACATGGGAATCGGCTTTCAGAGGCCTAGTCTCAGATAAACGGACTTCGAGGTGGTAATTAGCAAAACAAAACGTTACAGTTGTGTGCAAAACTAATGGCGGCAATCGTAAGATTCTGGTGTGCCCATGACCAAATTCCCGGGCTGGTCAGAAATGTCCGAGCCTAATTACATGAGCTGTGATATTGAGCTTACTTTTGTTGGATGTGAAAATTTTATTCGTAAGCACGGAACAGCACGGAACTTGGCTCATTCAATTACTGAAGATTTGATTAGAACTTAGTCAAGACTGTCGTCCGCAACTGTTACGCCAAAACGCAGTGCCACTGAAAGCTTATGTTTCAGTATCGCAGACAGTAGATCATGGGAACTCTAGTAAGCCGGCGTGCTTACAGCCTGCCCGCTTAATGTCTCGGAGTTGGGAATTATAGCGCGTGCACCGCCAGCGACTCTAGTGATCCCCCGGTGGAGTCGCTGGCTATGTTCGAGTTTATATATACAGATAGGTGTAACGAACGAGTGAACAATGTACAAAGTTTCCCAAGTTGTGTAGTGACACAATAATAAGCGAAGATTATAATAGAGAAGTTGTATACTGCAAACCTACACCGCTGGTTTAAGAGAGCCAACTGCCTAGTCTCTCACATTGTGCTCGACGTAATAGAGTGAGAAAGGCGGGTACAAATCTCGATATCAGGACCCTTGCCTTGAAGCTCATAGTTTTCCGACACACAACTCTCTTGTCTTGGTAAGAGAGGCCAGTCGCGTGGAGAATGAACTTGAATGTAAGCATCCGCGAAGGGAATTTCTTCAGCCTCGGCAGCGGCGGCTCGCCGCAAGTTTATGATAAGTCGAGTCAGCGTCACGTTGCAGGCGCTCCAGATGAAACTAATGCACAGTCAGACAACGAGAGCAAGAAGTTGATGGTACGGACAAAACTCCAAGGAGCACTAATGACAGCTGATAGAGTTATCAAAAATGTAAGCAGACTGACGTGAAGTAGCTAGCAAACTTACAGGCGAAACGATAGACAAAACCAGGTTTAAAAGACGCAATCCTGATAGAGTGTGAGTGTAGTCTATACAATCTCTTGATGGTAAATCTACCAAATAAAACCTAACGGGAGTCAGCTGGTTCCAACAACATCCATGATGACTACTCACGAAGAAGTAAATGCTTCCGTCACGATACAAGACTTTCGCCATTTTTGCATGCTGTGGGAGTGGTTGGTCCAGGGCATTCCACCAGGTCGTGATAAATATCATAAATTCAAACACAATCTGTGCAACATCAGTGCCTAAGTCTAGGAACAAAGTTGAATGGATACTACCCCAGGAGTCCACAGGATCACAAAGTTCACTTTCCGTGTCAATAAGCAGGAATGCAAGTACGGCTCAAAGACCACCAAAGCTAACGCGAAAAGGTAAATGTCCCTAAGCCCGATTGTAAGACGACTTACGCATCATGCTCGATACAACGTAGGTCATACAAACGATCGCCGTTATCTGCGTTATCAGAAAAAGGGGTAGAGTGACTAGCACAAGGCGCCTTTTGCGATCCCAGAGGACCCACAGACGAAGGAGGATGAGAACTGTTTGCATAAGGATGAAGACGGAAAGCTCATAGTGACATGGAGCTCACAATTGCTGGTGCCGATAGATACCATGCCGACAGCTATGCCGACACCAAACCATGTTTGGCAGCTTTGCAGAAAATCAGTATGAAATTCACATTGTCTGCTTAGCCACATACAACTGAAATTTTAGTGTTAAATGAGGTATCAATCATTATTCACGGTATGATGCATACCGAGTCTGAAAGAATGTCTTGTGTAAACCCACTGGTCGCTTCGAGTGACACACGTCAGATAAGGTAGTCAAAACAGGCACAATAGCTCACCGTACGTGAGTATAATCAGGCAAGTCGGGACAACATATCGGTTGAATAAGAACAACAGCTTGGGAAAAGACAACCGAGCACGCCAGATCAACTCAACCTCATCATGGATCGTTAGGAAGTGGTCCCATAGTAAAACCTGTTTCGAGGAGTGATTTAGCTTGCCATGTAGCGTCAAGAGATCATATGTACCACAAGGCCTGCAGCTATAGAATATTTCGGGCACACATCAGTTTGTACACAATGGGAAGGTGAGTGTGCAAGCTTACCACCGACGTACTGGGACGCCCTGAGGTTTTGCAGATCGGTGGAGGTGAAGGTGACCAAATCAGCCATGAAACGCTAGACCAGTCGACAAGGCCTTGCGCACTGTGTGGGAGGTAATGAAGAAATGAGAGACTTGCGCAAATTAAGGGATGTTATTAGCTAATTATATATGCAAAGGGTTCATCAAACGTTAAAAGGGACAATAATGATCCGGTTGCTGGATGCGTTAGGGGGCCGTGTACCATCTAGTAAGTACACATTTTCAATGAGCAAACTTCTCATAGGCGCAAGAATTATTGGCACTGTACGAAGTTTGAGAACCAAGCCGGTGACTAGTGATAATAATTTAGTGATGTCCCACTTACATAGGTTAATCCTTCACTGTGATGTGAGGCAACTCCGGTGATACACAAATAGCGTATTATAATCTTTGTTCGCTAATCAGTATTCAGTGTGTGTGCGACTTTCGCATCGCAGTTCCCACGATACAACACGAACATTGACCATGTTTGGCAAAGGCTTCAGAAATAAACAACTGCAAACCGGTGGACCGCTACAGACCGTGAGATGCTGTACAGGGTTGGTAGAATAATTTCCGCCCCTTGCAACCAGTCCCAAAGAATGGAAGTCGAACCAGGGACACAGACATATAGTTTATTTCAAGAAATGGGACCATGAGGACATAGAACATACACAGTGGCACATAGGTACATCGGACAGTCCGCAGACAATGAAGCAAAGTGTTTGTAGGATGATAGGAACCAGTCAAAAGTTATCATGAACGCCAGTTCCGTAACTGCTGTGGTTAGACCCTCGTAAGGACTGCACACTCGAAGCAAAGAGACCACACAAAGATGCCTGGAGATATTTCCTGCAGAATCCATGCTGTGAGGAACGAGAGGCAGAGCGAGTATGGGTGATCTGTGAGGCTTCCAATACTTTCCATGACGTCGTTAATCGAGACGGAGCTGGAACAGCCTTGGAACCGAGGAACGGTCATATCTCGGCTATATTGGTCAGTAGTCAACTTCCATAGGCTAAAGTGAACACACCTTGTACTCAAAGATGTCGCATAATCAGGATTATGGGTCTGGTTCCAGTTTCTCGCCTCTAGCAAGGACACGGACGACCTTGCTAGGCTGAGAGACCACTTCCATCATTTGCATGACGGCAGCAGGGCGCTCCACCAGTCCGGTGCCTCGAGCGATAGGAAGACCCCCCGGAGTAGTATGAGAATTACGTCTACCTCGACCCGCCTGTCGTTTTCCTCTATCGTCATCATCAAGATTACGAGGGTGGTTCGATGAAGGCGGAACAAGTGGCGCTGCGGAAGGCTCCACTTCTAAGAGAGTGATACCAGCCCGAGTAGCCCAGTGTCCGATCAGTAGGCCAGCTGAACGAGGCTCATATTTGTGAGTATGTGGACTCGGAGCTGGAAGGGGTACCGGAGAGGAGACTTCGGACATTGCCTCAGTTCGGCCGACCTGAGCTGGAGTAGCAGAAGGGGAAAGGATAGCAAGAACGACTTTCAGTTTGTCACTCGTTGAAGCACGAGTTTCAGCGACGTGGTCAACTTCCCAACGTGCGCAGCAGATCATGCGCCGAACCCACTCTGGAGAGCCAGAGAGGTGGAGTGGCTGTGACGCAGCCTTGTCCTTATCATCATCTGGTGACAAGTCCTTAAACTCGATACGGTCCCACGGCACAAATGCATCGTCCCGCTGGACACGAATACGAGGATTTGTGCCAACTTGAGCCTCTAAGATTCGTGAAGCTGACCGCGCGCGCTGGGCGAGAGGACTTGTTCCCTTCTTGAGTAAATCAAGAGTATTCAAGGCTAGCAAGCCACCTCACGTCAGCTGACAAAACACTTATAACATCTCGACTGACCTTCAAGGGGCACAATAACAATTTCATCACGTCCATCTCTGCACCATTTCTTCACCTGGTGGAGGGCGTGTACCAGTACGCTCGCATCAACCACTACTATATCAGCATCCTTGTCACTCCTTGTCTCCTCGCTCGATTTCCTGGGCTTTTGCACCTTGACCTCACTTTGCTCTCTTTCAGGTGCAGCTTCAGCGACAGACTTCTTCGCGGACCTATTGCCTGAAGATGGTCGCTGCTTGGGCGCATGGTTGATAACACCGCGGCGGTTGGTATTACCCGAGTCGGCTTGCGGATGACGACGGTCTCTCCAGTTTCCAGATGCTGGCCCACGTGTAACTGATTTCTCTAGTTGTTCCACTTGGTGGCTTAGAAATGCAGCCCCGAGTGCTCGAGACATGGCGAGTTTGTTCACTGAACCGGGAGTTGTGGGACCCTGCAGCATGGCACGGTGACAAAAGTTAATGACCAGTGGGAAGATACAGCAATTACGTTGAGCTTACCTTGCTCTCCGCCATTCACTATACGACTAGAAGATTCTTACAAGGAAGAAGAGAATAACTTTCGATGTAGGCTGTTGGTCGTGGACAGATACAGCACTGAATCTAGTGCGGCCACATCACTTATACTTAGTCAGCAAACTGTGGGGGGGTTTTGGTCAGGTCTAAATCTGAGACCTGCATAATTAATAAAGCCTCAAGGCATGGGGCTGGTCTAATAGGGTCTAACACTACATCTCTGTCGGGTATCAAAGCGCCAACAAGTAGACCGATAAATATAAAACACCGCGACTTCTCAGCGAGAGTCGACGTTAGTCAACCAAAGCCAAATATCATTCCAAATAAATCCTTCCATCCCCTCTTCACTACGATCTGCGTCCCCGCGCCATACTCGTCAGCTAACCACTCCAGATAACGGGCATCAAGAGAGCTCAGAGGGCCAAGCTCGAACGATATCATATCTTTTGGCGTAATGTAGATCATGGAAGCCTCTGGTGTACCGGAGGCGACAGAAGGAAGTAGATCAACTAGGCGAGAGAGTTGGAAGCTGGTGTTGGCATGGAATGTTTGAAGTAACGCGAGTGTTGTTAGAATCTGACGATCGCGCCGTTCGTTGGTTTCTGGATCTGTGTCATTACCATTGCTGCATAACTGTGGCATAGACCGCGTAGCAGTGGAAGATGACGAAGGCTGGCGACGGTCAGCACCAGTATTTCCAGCTGGCCAAGTCATGCCGCTGGACCTTCTCATTCCCTTTGAATTTGGGCTTCCACCAGGACACCCTTCAATCCCCATACCCAAGTTACGCACAAATGTACCGTCGACGGTAAGGTCATCATCACCTTCTAATCTGACGCTGCCCCAGTTGGCGAGGGATCCGTTGCCAGTAGAATAGGACGCAACTGAGTTGCCACGCCAGGACCCCATCCAGAGCCCAGCACATACAATACACACGTCTTCATATATTCTCCAAGCATCCGTCCACGAAGATGAGGGTTTATTTCTTGCATCGGGTTCAAATGAGGGGCGGCAGCATGGCTGCACACATTGATCGCCGTCCAGCTGCAGAATGCGTTCAAGCTCATTCCACTGTCAGGTGTGTTCAATACGTATACAGAAACATGATTGCAAATTATATGTACCAGCCTTACATCACTCCACGTGAAGCGAAAGACAGTTAATCGATGCGTGGGCCCTTTTGAACCAGGTGGCTGCGGTTGCGGCTTTGAGAGGTACAAGGTTGGTCGTGAAGTTTTGGAGGGCGTAGATGTCGTTAGATCAATTAGAAGGTCGTAGTAAGATGGTTTGTCCATGAAAATAGCATCGGTCGTGCCTTTCAAACCAGAATGAGGAGCGCACCGAGATCCATATTGTCATCACTTACAAGCAACCCAACCTCGACCAGTTTTGCCCTCGCGATCCATCTTGTCAAGGTCACTAAGAGTAACCATGCCAAGTACATGAATACCCTCCTGTGTCTTGCCTTTAAGCCTCGTATAATACTGCGTCACTGGGTCATTTTCATTGATGTCATTAGTTAATGGGTCAAGTTGGGCTGCGTAACAGATATCCGCAGCCACTTGACACAGTATGCATGCGGCTTCAACAGGCGGGAGTGTATATATAAGTATCCTCCGACGCCCTAGGACATGCTTGTATAATGTCAATGCCGAAGGTCCTAGATGCGCAACAGGTGTGAGAGGTGCATGGTAGGATTAAATCGAGACAATTCTGAATCCGGCTGTATATCAATGTCAGCCAAACACGAAGCAAGACTCATGCTGTATCGCACGTTATCAAGTTCATGGCTCCAACCGTACCATTCGCCAGCACCACTGAGATCTGCTCGTCGAACCTTACGTTCTTCGAAGAAAACACGAGCAGGTTCCCAGTCACTCTCGCATGGTTCTAGAACACCTCTGGTTTCTAGCGAGAGATAGATGGAGTCGGCTAAAGCCCGAAGGGCAGCGACGTGCCGCCACGGACGAGACCGGGTAGATTTGGCCAATAGGACTCCAAGAGAAGTCAGCCGAAATCCGCGGTGGCCTTGTTCAGTGGTCCTCCGCCGACGGAAAACACATACGCCGGAATGGGTATCCTTTGTGAAGTATCTATTGATCTCTAATAAGTAGAGTCGTGATATGGGCGCAGGGCACATACACCACATCTTGGTCTACAAGGTGAAGACCACTTGGGAGGGTGCTGAATTCAACACCATCGAGCTCAAGGTCTGAAGCACGTTTAAGTCGCTAACCGATATGAGAATTGCAAACAGACCATCGCTGGCCTTCAAACACCAGTCCACCAAATTACCCTTCGTTGGGTGAAACGAAGCATGGAAGATAGCAACTGGATAACTAAGTATTAGTTGAGCTCTTGCAGTTTCGGACTTGATAACAGACCTATATCCTGGGGTGCTCTTCCTCTTGAGTCATTGGCATCGATGGACATGGTTGCAGCCGCATGCACAGGCTGCTGCTGCAGGCAGCAACTGGTCAAAGTCTCACACTATATTAAACGGTCACGGGGCTGAAGGGACCATCGGTCACACTCCTGTCACGCCCGATCCGCGATGGCTTCAACCACTTCGTCGCAGCCTCAACAAATCAATGTTGCTGATCTTGACCTCCAGCAGTTATCTGATGTGCGCCGCCAGCTAGAAGAGGTACCTCAATGATATCGTTGTTTTCCTGTATCTCTGATTGCGTTGTAGGAGCTGAATCACCTCACGAATTCATTCGCTCAGCTGAAGCAAGCACAAGCGAAGTTTAAGTCATGTATTGAGAATGTCGGAGAGGTCAAACCTCAAAACAAAGGTACATCGGCATTTTGATCTTCAGGCTCTTATTTGATTCTGTTCGTGCAGGAACAACTATCCTCGTTCCTTTGACCAACTCCCTGTATGTTCCCGGTCACCTGAGTGATGCGGAGAATGTGATCGTCGACGTTGGCACTGGGTATTACGTGAAGAAGGCATGTACGAGGTCGCATACTACAATTCACCGCTGATTAGACGACCGTACAGTCTCGGGTCCAAGCCACAAAATATTATGAAACAAAAGTGGAATATATTCGCACCAATCTCGATACGCTACAAGAAACGATACAGAAGAAGCAAGAGAATATGAGCTACCTCGTCAATGTAATGCAAGCTAAACTACAACAGTCCCAGACACAGCCCACCAAAGTCTGAACTTTCGAGTCTAGGCAAGATTAGGCAAGATTACATTTACACACTGCCCTCTTCCGTTGATTTCTCCTCTACAATAACTAGTTATAAAATACTGAATGCACAATCTTGCCTATTCATCATGCATGAAACGTTCGTTACTTCACTTGAATGGCAGATTCCGGCTAATGGTCTGATAAAACGCGGCTCTCGCCGCCGGAAAAGATCACTCTGCTCAACTAGAGATTTCTCAGAAGGTATGTGACTTATTGTCTTAAGCTAGTTAAGGCTCAGCGGGCACAAACGGCGAAAATCGCGAAAACCACAAACTCGATCAACGCAAGATCATCATGACAACAAACGCTTGGACGACTGTGGATCTCATGACGGTCGATACATGCTGAAGACTCCACTCGTGGTCTCCATCTTGCATCGAGCAGCTCATCGTGCACGAAAATACTGTCACTACATGGCCCAGATGTCACTCACAAAATATCGTCCAGATCTCTGCCTCGTTGACTTCTATAAGTCGTTTGGACGTCATTTATTGCAGAAGCGTACATGCACAACGCAGTTCAACAACCACGAGCGAGAACGACAGCGTTCGGAGTGTCTCGATAATGGAATGGCTTGATATCAGCGTTGTCACAAATGTAATCACATCTAGTCCATCTTTCTGGTCGAGGAAGTCTGATGAACGGATGGATCGGGTGGCAACTTTGCAGGTGACTGTCTAGTTAGTATGTGAAACCCCTGGCGATAATCAAATGCATACTCTTGTCGTGAGTTTTTGCGTCGCATGCCATACGGGCGACCGTCAAGTTGAATTCGTTGAATTGTGGAGGTTCCTCATCTTGTCCATTTTCAAGCTTCCTCACTTGTACTGCCCACTATCCTTTCCTCCTATTCGTTGACACACAAGCACTTGTAACAATCAGGGGACTAACAACATGCATCCTGCCCGTAACTATGAACTGAACTTCGCAAGCATGTCATTAGCTATACCTCTCAACTCCTTCACAGTAACGCCAACCCCGTCTACCTGCTCTGGCAAGTCTCGCGCTTCCACCCCCACGATAAGACGATCGATCCGTCTGATGAGCTGCTCGAGATCATCTTTTGAAGCGATACACAGGTACTTCTTTGTTCTTTCCACAAGAACGGGAAGAAATTCGATGCAGTGTGTGTTGTTCATTATGAGAAAAGCAGACCACCATGCCTTTCTCAGTATATCCCACCATTGTTGGTCTGTGATAGAACTGAGTGATGTGGCGGACACCTGTTCAGATGTCATTCGGAGGAAAATACCACCGAGGTAAAAGGCATGCGGCTCGGGTGATTCACAGCACGCTGCGATCATCCTGATGGCTCGATCTATCTGGCAATGCAAATGAGGGCGCCAGTGGGAGTTTCTTGCTAGGGCAAAGATTAATTCGAGATAGTACAAGTCGCGGTCAGGATGGAAGAAGCAATCAGGACCACCGTCGGTGGATGTTGCACCTGGTTGCGGACAAACTGCGGTGAGGATAGCAGGGGAGAACTTGGTCAAAACGATGTCCGCATCATCGACGACATCGATGGAGGCTAAGACTTCTCGGGAACTGTGAGCAGCGCAAAGGGCAGCATGGCGTAAATGGGGAGGCATGCTGCTGCCCATGCAGGCGATGAGCTGTTCAATGTACAGACGTTGTTTAGCGGGGCTGCAGCTCACTCTCATACTACTCAGTAGTACAAGGATGTCACTTGCTGTCTCGTGGTCGTTTAAACAAACATCACTGAGGTAGTCCACTAGCCAATCGAAGTCTTCTGGCAAGTGTGAATTGTCTTTCCACGAGATTTGGTGCTGCCACAACCAGGGAGGATCCCATCGTGATTGATCGGCAACGACAGCGAACCTGAAGCGCTGAACTTTTCGCAGCGCCGCTGATTGATACCTTTCCGACGACCTCGCCCGTGAATAAATCTTCCCGCACACGTCTAGGTTCCACATCTCCTGCGATGGAGGTAGATCAGGTAGACCGAGCTGGAGCATGCGACAGATGACGTCGGTGAGGTCCCATGCTCGGCGGCAGCCTGTGCTGTCGCTGTCTAGATTGCTTCCATCCAATGTCCAGAATGCATTCCGGAACTGCGTCCAAAGTAACTCAGCAAGTTGATGCAGAGCAGAACTATATGATCTCTTCGTTGAGCGTAAAATAACGATCAAATGAGTCAATAGCACCTTTTATCAACTCGAACGATGTCTTTCTTGTCAAACTGAACCCCGACCATGACGCAAGCAAGAAGAATGCAATTAGCTATTATTTGAGGCGACGGAGAGGAAGGAGAGCATAAGAGTTTTGATATCACTGTGACGGCAAGTTTTTCTACGTCTTCATCTACCCCCCCTGTGACAAAGTGGAAAGGAAGAGTGTGAGACAGCCACTCGAGGACAGGGTCGGGACAGGCCCCAAACTTCGGTGAAGGCCACTGGACAAAAGGTGGTTTATATTTCGCAACAAACAACTTGGTTGTCGCAATAACCACATTGTCTTTGACTTTAGTCCTTTCCAACATCCGGCGCAACACGAAGCGGTCTGTGCTTCCCTCGTCAATAAATCCATAGGCAGGATGTCCCTGAAGAATACGGTTGCAGTATAGGTGACAAAGAGCCATTGTACAAGCCGATGCCTTCTCCTCCAACGACGGTATGACTCGCTCCTGGACGTCCAAGCAGGTTGTATAAACATCGTACAGCTGACGCAGCGTGTCTGAGATGTCAAGATCCAGAGGCCAATCGACACGCCGAACAAGGCTAGCAGCGGCGTAAAATACTTCAGGGTCCGTGGATGTTTCGAGCAGCCACTTGATGCTGGGTGCTTCGAGAGAGCTGGTGGGTGTGTTCGTCAGCTTGAGCTCAACGAGGGATTTATTCCTGTTCTGGTCGAATAATTGTGCTTCAGAATCCACGACCCTTGTCAGAGAGCGCTGCCAGGATAGAAGGCGCCGAAATGCGCCGAATAATGGCTGAAGACAGCGCCATGCAAATGAACGGACCGCAAGCACAGAGGCTGGAGTGATATGAGCACTATGTGTGCTATGCAATGGTACCAAACGTTACCTGCTAGTTCTGATCGGATCCGACATATAAAATGCTGGACATATCGATAGAACAGGGAATTTAACATCAATCGTAGTACATCTAGCAAGAAACGGTCAAAATTTGTGCATGCTTAAGAAAACGAAACATACCGTGCACCGACTGCTTAAGACACCGCGAGGCCAAAATAATCATTGGACGGAGGACCTCTGCAATTTTGACTCAGACCGGAGATGAGCAGAGCTTGAGAATGATCTTACTATCAACGCGCAACATGCGCAAAATCGTCGATATCGGGCTCTGAAATGGACAGGCAGGAGATACCAAGGCTGCCATCACCGTCAGGGAATAAAATAAAAACCCAAAGACCGTCGTCGCAATGATGACCCAGGCAACTGTGTACTGCTTGTACCACATATTGGCGCTGAGGGCAATTCCAAAGAGAAGTAAAGAGAACTGTAGTAGGATCGGGAACGACTGCATGACAGCATCAAAATACCATGTGACCATGCCATTGAACCTCTCCTGTCTGCGCTTCGCTCGTTCATCCTCCGAGCCGCGGCCGTATCTGTGTGACTTGTAATATGCGAGCCACTGCTTGCCCAGCACGGCCCCGAAAGCAGCGAGTAAACTGAAGGACAAGCTTGCGTAGGCGATGCATTGAATCCTTATAATGGCTGTGGACGGCGACCAGGTAGATGCTGGCGCTGCTGGCGTCGATCCTGCTGCAGTGAAGTTGCCGAGTCCAATTTGGACGAGCTGGGTGAGAAGGGCATGCGTAGTGTCGTCGGGGTCTGGACTGAGATTCGACTCCATGGCCACGATAAAAGCTGTGCTGACGGCAGAGAACAGACCAGACTGATTGAACGTCAATCCCAACACAAGACAAAGGCGAGCATGTGAAACTAACGAAGATTAAAACAATGTCCATGTCGCTTGTGTATCGCTCAAGGAACTCGTCATCGTGTTCCTCCGCAACCCTCTTATATGCCGCCCAGAAGCGAGAGCGGTCATCCTTGCCGGTCTTCGAGGCAATTGTTGAGTCCTTGAGAACGTCCAACACTTGCTTAAGACATTCACTCTGCAGGAGTGGTATCGTCAGTTGTAATCCCTTGGCTTACTTGGCCACTTACAATTCACTTGGATTTGGCTGGTCCTCCTGCACTACGACCTTTTGCGCCTCACTGAGACGATATGAGCATCTTTGAGATTGCGACCAAGTGGAACTTACACAGCTGAGGCGCCTCCGGGCGAATCACTCGAAGTACTTTCCTGTACGTGAGGTCCAGACAGCTGTGGAAGCCCAGAGTTCAAGCTGCGATATGTGTAAGGAGGGCGCAAAAACATCGGGGAAGAAACGCTCACCTTTCCGGTGAAGTCACCACCAAAGGTGCAACTTTCCTCCTCACTGTGTCATTATCAAATGGGGAACTGAAATTGCAGGAAAGTTGCGACTCACCCATCGGCAGGTCGTAAGGTATCCGCTTCCTGAAGAGGTTGCTCGTCAGATTGGGCGCTCTGCACAGGGGCGCTGTCTCTGGTATCATGTTTTGATAGCCTTCGGCTACGTCTTGAAGTGATCAATGCTCTTGACATGAGTAGCTGATCTAGCGTTTCAGGTAGCGTTTCAGGGATGGAGCCAATGATTGGGAAAGATCTGAGGTGAGTGGACGGAAATGAGTCGTAGTACATAACGAACAAGCCATGCGGCTAGAGGCGTGATGAACATAGTGGTAAAATTGAAGGTATTTGTAAGGCTCCACGGGACGGTAGTGGATATGAATAGCCTCACATAGTCTGCATGGCCTGGTACTCGTGATAAGGGCTGGAGCTCAACGTGTCGCAGGGAACTGTGGGGCACAAATAGTACGCGCTGGTGAAGTCCTGTGAGTGGTTAGTTGGGCCGTAGTATGGCTACTGGTCATGCACTAAAACTGGTTGGAATGGTCCAAGTTTCTGCCAGGCCATTATTGGTGTAGATGCCATGGTGGAATGAGAAATGGATGCATTGGTACTTGAAGGCTCCAGCGCTTGCGTGCATGATAGTGATTCAGGGACCCTTCATGACACATAAATTGTACGGCAGTAACCGCCCTGAGCCATCACCGACCCTCACGTCCTGAGGAGGGCTTTGTTGAACTCAAAGTTAATTTCCCACCACTACTAAGCTGTGCTTGTGTCCATATACTTTGGGGCCTGTCATGCAGATTTCGCAAATCCAAATCACATTCTGCATTGTTACATAGTACGCTGAGGTCTGACAGCCTAGAGTACGTACCAAGGTGCAATTCCCATCATTTCATCAGGAAAAGCCTCCTGGGCTAAATACGAGTGATTTTGAAACTTCGTATAATTTTTCTTAAACACTCTTATTTAGAAACAAAGTAGATAACAACGTAGCGGCAATATAAATTGTTTTGAATCAGAAGAAAATTACTGAATATTATCTGAATATCGAGAAAGTGTATCTATCAATGTAAGAGTTGACCCAAAAAACGTTACAGTCCTCGAGAACCGTCTCACTCGTCCATTCTCGCGGAGCCGAGTCACCAAACTTCGGTATAAGGTGAATACTACGCATGATATCACCCACCGGCACAATACTACTAACTCTGTCACCACCTCGCATCAATCTTGAGAGTTTATACAGTCCGTTGTTTCGGTCAGGTGCAGAAGGGAAGGGAGTGAACCATTCGATATATGCGAGGTGAGGAGGAATGTTGACAGTGGGTGGGAAGAGCACTTGTAAAGACTTTTGAGGCAAGGAGAATATAACTCGAACTTGCCCCACACTGAAACCTAACGAGTCAGTGAGCCACGAGTCGTTGAGTAACAGCACCAAATCACGCACCTTTGAGATCATTTGTAACTGAGTCTTCGCCAAGTCTAACGAAAGCAGTGTCAGAGCGCCGATGAATGAGCCGAGAGCCCAACTTTTGTTGAGGTTTCGCATGGACACTGTCCAAGGTGACATGTCCCTTGGTTACACCACCAGTATCAATAGAGCACCACTTGATCTTGTGAAAGACAGGCAGACGGTTGAAAGGAAAATGAATGTCACCCGCCAAAAGATCAAGTTCTCGATCACGGAGCGGCACTGAATGATCACCTCGACGTTTGTGCACAATGTAACGTGCGAGGGCCTCGCGAAAATGAGTTGTGCCATAATCTTCAACCATTTTTTGAAAGCTGACAGCCTTCACAGTGGGATGTTTCGTCATCACTTGTTCTCGACGGAAAGTCATGTCAGGAGGACGCGAATGGTACGGCTCGAAGTGGTGACCACCTGCAAGACACCAACTAACAAATTTCTGGTGCCGTAGAATTTTTTTCCTTTCGTTCGAGCCAGCGTGTCATCTGAATGAACTCGTCCTTGTGGTTGGTAGCGCGGTAAGCATCCTTTGCTAAGTCAATGTGGAGGCGCTCGGTGTATTCAGTATTGTAGTTGTCTGTTGTACCAAACAATGTGATCATGAGGTGGTAATGACGCGCTGCATGCAACTTCGGTAAGTTGAAATTATTACGGATACCGAGTTGAATAAAAATGTCTTTGTTTTGGTGGAAAAGATCCAATGCCTCGTCTAGTGAGTGAAGCGTCTCTGAGCTGTGACAAGGGTATTGCGCGAGATATAGGAAGTCGAGTAGGCCACGCACTGCTCGAAGTAAACGACCCGCATTAAGATTGTTGGGCAAGCGAATGTCGATTATGATACCAAGGATGAAGCGGCAAATTTGAGCGTGTTCAGTGCCACTTACGCGTGACAGGCAGGTGATGCCTTTAGTGAATAGGCGGATATGATGGTTAGGAGGGAGCCGTCGACAACGGGCATCAATCTCGGCACCTCCACAAGCTGCTGACAACCAAGCCAGGAGGTGCTTGATCAATCCTTGATATAGCTGGTGCAGGACGTCTGGCGTGATAGCGCGAAAGATATTCGCGAAAGGAAGATCCTCCCAAAAAGGGTGAATGATGGGTTTGATGCCAGCAGCGGCACATGCGTGAACAAATGCTAAGTTTCCATCGTCAAATGCAGCAAGTGCATCCAGTACCTCGCTAAGTTTTCGCAAGTGAAATTGTGTCGTATTACTTCCTGTATCCTTGGCATCGACATCACACTTCGGGCACTCTCCAAACTTGACACCTGTAGTCAGGAGTTGTTCTGGGTAGTCACCGATGAAACTAGCAAATATCGGATGACAACGACGATGAGCACCATCACCGCTACGCATCGAAATGCCCTCTGTTCCAGCAGGTATGAGGGGAGCAAGCACACGGCGTAAACATGCATGGTACAGATTTGCGATAGCGCGACGACGAGATGCTTTGTTTGTAATGTGTTCGAGGCGGCTTGTTGGCAGATAAGCAAGAAGAACGTGACTACCAGATGAAGGCTTGCGGCGAAGTTCCTTCGGTATGTTGCCAATTGTAAGATACACGGGGTAGGCAGTCTTGTTGCGAAACATTGTTACTTGCGTTTTGTCGGAGGAAATGATAATTGGAACTATAGTTCCACCAGGTTGTTGTGCATCGAGTTTTTTCTAAGGACGTTGAGCAATGAAGTCTGATATCATAACGAGTCTAACATACCTGCGTTTCCCACCACCATTTGCCGGTATGCATGTCATGGAATAAACGAACAGTCTCATCGTCATCAGCATAGTGCCGCTCCGGGGAAAACGTGAGATATCGGGCAAAGTCAGGGTCCCCATATAGTGACTTCACGCATTCAATGATATCACGGTAATATACATCAAACGATTCACCAGCGACGATGACCTGTTCTCGTTTGAATTTCGGTCGTCCTGTCGGAAGCTTGTGGTCAATGAGCTTGTTCAGCTCGTTCGCGTTTTTGAATGACAGTCCCAGCCGTTCGCTGACCTAGTAGTATTGCTGTCAGTTAGATACACGTGCAACAAATAAAATCCCTCACCCCATCAATAGATAGTAAGTCTGTAAACGCAGTAGAGCTCGACCCACGAAGCTTGGCCCAACGCGCTACCTCCCATTCGATCTTCGAAGCGAATGGGTAGTACAAGTTCTCCTCATCCTCGACATCGACAAGTTGCGCTCTGTACATCACATTGGCAGCCTGATCAGGTGAAAGACGCAATGTTCTTTGACCAGCGCGTGGGTCAGGATAAGGCACCACTACACATCCACGCTGCCCCTGTGCCCGAGCCTCGATGTCCTGACAAGTATTGTGAGCTTCACCATCATTGAGATTGTCGAAGGGGCCATCCTCAGGTAGGCCCATATCGTCGAGGGTGCTGTCCTCAGGTAGCGACGGCACTAGCACCTCCCATTCAGGTTCGAAGAATGAGTCATCAATGTCCTCTCCCTGATAACGAGAGGATTCAGTGCCAGACCTTCAGCTTCAAATTAACCAAAATAAACTCACAGGATTATTGTCCGAGTCGCTGTCCTCTCCCTGTGAATGAGAGTGAATAAGAAACGAGCCTTCAGCTTCAAATTAACCAAAGTAAACTTACAGGATTATGGTCAGAGTCACTAACCTCTCCCCCTTCCCGTGAACGAGACTGATCAGGGTCATTATCCTCTCCCTGAGAACACAGAGCTGAATTCAGCTTCAAATTAACCAAAGTATGTAATAAAAAAAACTCACAATCCCTTCATAGCGAGAGTGTTCAGAGGCATCACCATCAGCGTCAAAGTAACCAGAGTAGTCGAACTGAGAGTAAGAGCGGTCAGAACCTTCAGCTTCAAATTAACCAAAGAAAGTGGCGAACCTTGGGATGTCCTGACTCAGGTTCGAAATTTTCAGCGATTTCGTTGACTGGGTTTGGGTTTGTTCGGGAGCGTGAATTCCTGTAGAGTGCTTGACACCGGGAGTCACGGCTCTTTGCAAGATGCTGGCTAAGGCCAGTGACAGTGAAACTGTCACGGCCACATGCTGGGCACATCTGGAGGGTCATACTAAGGAGAACGAGTGAATAAGTGGGCGAAAGCAGAAGAGGGTAAGCCTGAGGTAATCGTTTGAGAGTGCTAACCCACCTAGTAAAGTCAAGTCAGGGACAGACTGTGTCCGAGATGCGTGCAGCTGTACTACAAAATTTAGTGCCCTCCATTCCGAAACTCAAATTATTTTACTCTTACCTTCTCCCCACCAGTCTCCCTAGCGTCTCACTCCCCCCTACCCCTACCAGTCTCCCTAGCAGTATCCGTCAATCACACTCCCTACAAGTCCCCAACAATTACACTCCCTGGCAGACTGAAATTTCCACTCCCTACTTAATTTTTTTTAGTAATTGAAGTCCTAACAGCACAAGTAAAAATGACCGCACCTCAGAGTAAGTGACAGTAAAGACGAGCACAGACACAGTCTCAAAAAACCTCCATAGAGTTGGAGTCGCTAGCACGTGGCGCAAAAACGAGGGCTTTAGAGAATGCGGGTGAGTGAGAAGGACACAAGGAAAAACTCGCTACTAACCTGAAAACAGTGTGGAAGCAGGACAAACGCAAGTGTCAGACATTGCCAGAAGAGAAAGGCGCAAGGGCCACGAAGAAGAGAGCTCCCAGTGCCAAAGTATCGAAATCGCCTCATAAACAGAGTCTGGCGCAGAAACCTTTGACACTGAGTACATGTGCCTCTCGCATGATAGAAATTGGCACTTACTGATGTACAACAAATTGCGCAGAGCGTCAGCGCATTGAAACTGAGTCAGAGGCCAGTGAACATGATAGCTTTAGTGAAGGAGATAAGAAAGGTTAGTCATCTCGTTCACTGGTCAAAAAGGAAGTCTTACAAGTCATGTGTGCACAGCATCCCATTATCGGCGCCCTACCAAACTTCGTCGCACTTTCGCCATGCAAGATGTGAACGTCATGTTACCAATCTCAGAGAATGAGCAGAGTGATGTCGACTCGGATGATGCTCAGCGCAATGTCCATGATGCAGGTGCTGACAGTGACTGGCGTGACAGTAACAGTGACGCCGATGCTGCGGCAGCAGACTCAGAAGATGATGACTTAGATGCAGCTGCAAGGATGCTTTCAGACGAGGTGAGTAGTACTTTAATATTTCGTCAACATCATATGATAAGTCCTCACAAACAATAAGGTTGCTTCACTGGTCACACACACCCAGAAACCTCGCAAGTCTTCAAAGGTGTCTGACTCTGGTGCTGACCGCTCATCTGCTGCTGATAGGAAACGAGCGACAGAGGTGAGAACTGTTCAATTTAAATCAATTTTTTTTGATCATGGTCCTCGATGCTTTAGACTCCGACCTGGGGCGATGTCGATGACGCCGTTTCAGAGTCCATTGAAAGTACCACTACCGGTGGTGAATTGTCAATTTCCTCTGACAACGAAGATACTCCAAAACTTGTCCGAACCCCTGCGAAAAAGAGTGCCGCCTCGCTTGTTCGAACTGAGAAAGGCAAAGTCAAACTTCTCAATCAGAATCTACCGACTCGCCAGGTCATTCAAGCTGCTATCTCTGAAGTCAAGTGCCATGTGATGTTCGTCCATGGGTACCCGGAATTAGTCGAAAAGAACCAGCTCTCGATGCGAACTCTGTTATCCGTCGCTGAGAAACATGGTGTGGACGCAATCAAAGAACGTCTTCAAGTAGATGAGCTGTATGCTTTACAGCTCGGTGCCTTGGTGAGTTGATTCAGTTGCAGCGCTTAGTACCCTGGATGTTTCTAATGGCCCTTGATTTATCTGAGGTGGATGCATGCATCCCAATAATGCGCCGCGAGCTCAAAGATGACGCTTGCACAAACGTTGATGGCTACTTCCGCCTTGGGCACAAGGACTTCACAAAGGCGAAAACATTGACAGAAAAGCTAGTCTACATCTATGCTATGAAGTTCGATGTGAGTCCTTTACTCTTTCTCTGGCTGTTGCTGATAGTTGTACCTCTTCTTCAGGGCAACAATAATGCCACACCCATCAGGAACCGGCCCTACCAGGGTGAACTCCTCGTATTGTTGATATCTAACCAGCTCTTTCATAGCTCAAGGGCCGTTGGCGTGAAATTCGCGTCACGCTTTGTCGAAATCGCCAAGAACAAGTCGAAGCGTCCCGAAATTCCAATTCCCTTCCTCGCACTGGTGGCAACAGCGGTAGTGTGCTTGTCTTTACTCTGTGAATATGCTGCTCACCTTTTCATAGGTTTATTCTGCTCTTTTATGGAAGTCGCTTGGTTCTCCAGGGAAGTTCAACTTCTCTGGAAACCAATTCAGCGAAGTTTACAGCTACCATGTCAAGTCCCTCGAACGGCTGAAGCACGACGCACCTGGAAAGTTCCATTATATGATGGCAGACATTTACGAGGCTGCACAGTGAGTGTTCTTAGTTCTCGATGCTCATTACTGACTCGTCACTTGGCTTACAGTAAGTTGAAACACAATGGCGCTACTGGGGATCACATCGAGCTGAACGCCTTCGAACTGCTTGACCTTGAGGGTATGGAGGAAGACTAAGGACGGAAATCTGCTCTTTCGGTGTACCTATTGGATTCAAAGATTGTCGAGACTCGTGGCGCTGATATATGTCTCTATTCCGGTCATTACTAGCTAGTCTTACATACCCTTTTCTAATCAAAATCTAATTTTTTTCGTGTAATGCTGTCTGATGGCGGGGAAAATGATGAACATTGTATGCCGAAATTTGAATGGATGGTCTCTCGAATGCTCAACAAATTAGTCAAATAGCTAAAGGTTAGAAATATTTCTATCAAAGTTTCTTGGGGTAACATAATCTATGCGATCCTTGAAAACAGTTGCGTTTTGACTAATCCATCAATAATTGTCGATAATCACTGATATTTAGCCCAGGAGGCTTTTCCTGATGTTCCTGGTGGTAAATACTGTCATCTGTGCCTGACTTGATGAGTGGGTGAGGATATGTGACATTTGGAAATGCAAGGACCAGTTGGGGGGAACTGTGGCGAACTGCACCTATAATTGAAGGAGCAGTCAAATTGCTGTGAGCTTTCCATAGGATGAAGCCTTCAAAAGTTCATGCAATGTGATGCACAGGTGACAGTATACGAGCACCTTTAACAAGACAGGCACATCCAGAGTAGTGTCTCTTGCCTTGAGTGATTGCAACATGTTGTGGCCTTGCAGAGAACTGGCATGGTGCTCTAGATATGTTTACCTGTTGCAAAAGCACCTTTCTGTTGGAAAGCCTTAAAAAGTCTTGTAATTCCAGTAGCAATATTACATTGGATTACCCTACAATCTCGAGGGCTTAACAAATGAGAACATACATCAAGGTTGACAAAAGTGCATCGCCATCCATTTGTTCCTGTGATTGTGCTCCCCTACAGTCTCATGACAAACTTCAATTGTACTCCACTATTTCGATATCCTTCATGTCTATGTCTTCATGAAAAAAATAGATTTGTATATCCATAGTATTACAGTGTGGTAGCAAGATTGTACTTGATTACAATAGCCATGGCTACAATACCAAGGACTCACCAGTTCACTGATGATATGTACTGATTATGGGAACTCAGGTAAGCCAGCATGCTTACATCCTTGTTCTTTTTGACTGGCTCCCATCAGTGAACTGGTGAACAAATGACAAGAGTATTTAAAGCAATATATTGTAGATGATCACAAAAATCTGCATAAATCTGCTGTCCGCTTTCACATGGGAATATTTGGTGTTATTGAGGAAAGAACAATTTGTGAGCACACCAGCCCATTGGTGTGGTTTACTTCATGTCCTTTTTCACTTGAATGGATCCAACAAAAAATGAAGCAGCACAGGTTCATGAAGTCAAATATGAACCCAGACTTGGAGGGGAATGGAAGGAGGTTGGAATGCATTAAGGCAAAAGGTAGTTCAGTGATGCTCAATAGTGGTGCAGATTTGTGTCATTTGGTCTTCAAGAAGTATTTGGCTGCTGGCAGATGACTATAACTTATATTTGATTCGCTTGAGGGCAAAACATAGGGACAGGTTCATGGAGTCAATTATGGACTCAGACAAGGAGAGGAGATTATGGAGGTTGGAAGGGATTGAGGTGAAAGATGGTTAGGTGATGCTCAATAATGGTGTGGATTTGTGTCATTTGGTCTTCAAGAAGGTACCTCATCAGGAAAAACCCTGTTGACTACATGGAGCTACATATATAGTTGGTAAAGTACCTGTAGCTCAATGTGTCAAGTCCCCACTACGCACAACTACATATTCACATGGCTAGCTATATAGTGCTACAGGCACTACCATAGCAATCAGCTACAGGTGCTACAGGCTACTACAAGGGCTATATAGTAGTGGTAGTATTTGCTTATTCAAGCTACAGGTAGCTACACACTGCTACTATAGCTCTCACAATACCAATCATGCCAGAACTGCAAATTGACGAAATCAAATATATTTAAGGTGGTATAGCTTACAAGCATGCATACAGTACTTGTAAGATCCAGTGGCCTCCTACAGAAGCTCCTTGTACTCTGGACTCATTTTGAAGTTTGTTTATCTGTGTCACTCAATTGCACAAAAGGCCCATGGAGGTGTTAAGTAGACAAAGTGGGGAATATTTGAGTTCGATCTGCACAGCTATTTGAATGGTATCTTATGCTTTGGATGGACTGAGATACTGTTGGCGCAACTCTGCAGAACAAGATAAGCATTTTGAGATGATGCAGGAGGATTCCATGGCTTACCTCATATTTTCCCCCCACTTTGCCCTGCTGCAATTTGCAAAGATGATGTTGGATGTAGAATCCAGGTTGATCACCGCTGAGTATAGGTTAATAGTCCTGTTATAGTCGCTTGCAGCAAGGGCAGCATCTTCATCAGTAAGACAGGGTGTGCTGCATTCTTCTATGAAAGTGGAGTGAAATGAGGGTGAGGATCATAGCCTGCATGACATTATGAACTTCAGACTTGCTGTTAGACCATTCAAGGCTGGAGGGCATGGGGAACAAGAGGACAATCCAAGGGTCCATCTAAAGTGTGAAGTATGTAGTGTAGATGTGAAGACAACAAAAAGTGGACCTATACAATGCACATGTGGGTGTGAACAAATGCGAACATGTGCAAATGGACACAAATGAATGAGATTATTTTATCATAAAAAAGACTAAAAACACACCTGTGTTTCAGTGCAATTTCATCCCAGATCCTCTTAGAGACAGAAACACCAACATTAGATGGCCTGAAAACAATCCCTGCGGCAAGTAAGATTTTTACTGGTGAAGGGTGGCCAGGATACTATCTGTTCAACACAAGTCTTAGGAAGAAGATAAACGATGGTGCAATAAGCAAATGAGAGCCATGAAAATTTTTGACTTCATGTGAGCGCACATTAATGTGGGAATAAACAAACATGAGCAAATGTTGGACTTGAGAAATTTAGATGTTGGTGTACTTAGAGCCAACATGTGCTTGACTTGTGCACCAATTTATTCAGGCATGGACAATTGTACACTGTGAATCGGGAGACATTCAGGTGCTTTTTGAGAAGTTGAATGAAATGAGTAACCATCCAAAGGTGAATGTCTGTGACAAGTATTTAGAAGCTAGGATGTCTTTATATTTTTAGTAGGCCTGCAAATACTGGATGGTTGTGCCTGTACCCACCTGTAGTAACCTGTAGCACTGGTAACTCTTGTAGTATCCTGTAGCTGCACGTAGTGCAGCATTAGGCTATATAGCGCCATATAGCTCCATGTGGCCTAAACGGTGCCTACATAGTGCTACAGTACCTACATGTGCCTATATAGCTGTCACTATGACTATGACCATATGGGATTTTTCCTGATGCTCACTGTCAGCAGAGGACAACTATCACCTACATTTGACTCACTCGAGGGTATAAATAGGGGCCTGTGATGAAACACTACCATAACACCAGTCTTGCAACAATTTCATGTTTATTTGCCAACCACAGCTTAGAACAGAATAGTATGTGTAGCATGACCAATATACTAGTGTTGCTGCAGTGGTATTGCTTCTCAATGTACAAACATATCAGTCCATTGCAGAGGGGTTGGAATGTGTCAAGGTGAAAGACACTTTGGTAACGCTCAATCATAGTGATGCGGATTACTGTTTGGTCTTCAAGAAGTACATTACTCTAGTGGAAGATGGCTATCACTTACATCTAATTCACTCGAGGGCAAAGAGTATGAGCCGAGGATGAAACAATACAATAGGGATGTTCAAAGTTGGGCGCCCATGCCCAACGCCTACGCC
This sequence comes from Suillus cothurnatus, assembly GCA_016758765.1. NCBI lineage: Eukaryota > Fungi > Basidiomycota > Agaricomycetes > Boletales > Suillaceae > Suillus > Suillus cothurnatus. The sequence continues at coordinate 118,964 of JABBWL010000164.1, forward strand.
CACGACCCCCGTTGCCCATATACCACTTCCTGTTTTGTACTTGAACGAATGTATTATATAATCAATGATAACTGACTACACTTAACACTGTCCAAAAATACATATCACACTTAATGGCCCATTTTCGAACATCATGTGAGCAATACCTTCACTCATATCTCTTGCTTATGGTTCTACGTACTTTGTTTCAGCCAGAAGTGACCCCCGAAGAGCCAGCAGCATTGTTGGTGTGTGGAACACACATGATGACGCGACGCATGCTAGCGGAGTATTGACAGGAATTCAAACCAAACTCATTCATATATATATCCTTACACTGCATTGGCCTTTTCCCTCAGTCCATTCCATCGAGACTGAGGGTACATCCGTTTTATTCGCTCGCTATGATAGAACTAGACACTAACACATTATACTAGTGTTTATCTGTGTCTAGGTACTTAATTCTCAGTCCGTTCCATTGAGACTGAGGTGTTTATCTGTGTCTAGATTTAATAAGCACAGCTGCACTGTAACTTATCTTGCATTCTTGCTATTCAACAAACTTGTTATCTACAACTATCAGAGTGACATTTGGACGAGAAGATAAGATTTGATGGAGGACAGGAAAAAATTGGAATTGCTCGACAATCTCATCTGTATAATGTTAGAATTATTCTGAGAAACATAAGTAACATACCCCAAATACACTGTGCCCTTGGAGTTGTGATCATATTAGGTCCATCAGTGGGGACATAGCATTCGAAAAATTCATTGTCGGAGATGTTGCCATTCGCATCAGACTGGACACCTTCACCAGTTGTCTGGAGACATCGAGCATGCACCTTGTATTTTTTTGTTAAGCTGCATGATGGACTTGTAAGGTAGAAAATAATGAGAGAAGCACAACACTCACTACTTGTACTTTCATTTGACTCGGTCTCCCATCGCAACAGCATTCTGGCTGTGTAATTGTGGGAAAACAGAAGCTGCCATGTGCTGATATGCTGTCACTTTGCTATCACCTGACGTGTTCTGGCACAGAAACATCATATCTCGTATCATATAACAACTTTAACTCACTCACCTCACCCTTCTTCCGCTTGCATAGAAGCACGACTCCGTGATCTGATAACTCAATCTGCGCCAATAGCTGCCAGACTAAGTCATCGGTCCAAACGATCTCCGGAATTGTGACGCCGCTATCCTTCTTCTTCACCATATGCGCAGATCTGATTGATGTGACAGTGAGTACAAGGTGACAGCTAATTGTTAATAAGTCGCGCAGGGCCACATCCGTGGCAGGGCCTGCTACCTGTTTTAGTTGTTCTAAGTTCGATCGTCTCTCTATGCTTTTTTTCCCTTCCACTTTGGGGCCGCGGATGCACAATATTGGGACTATCAGAACCACGGTACGACATTTGAGTACAAGTAACAAAGTAACTAGCAGTAATCAAGTGGCTAAGTAGATGATCAGCCGTAAGTTTCGACAAGGTCGGCGTGATGTCGTCGAGCTGCTCAAGGACTTCGGCCAAAGTACGATTGTTACTATGCAAGTCAAAAAAACGAGTCCAACAACGCGGCGCGCTCTTCAGACTTCATTTCGGGGTTGCCATCCTCAATCTGCTCGAGCAAGCTGGAGTGTGTGATGCGGGCGCAAAGGGTTCAGTAGAAGTATCTTCGAGCGTCTTTCCACATGGCAGGTTTCGCACAACTTTTGGTTTCCATTCGCCCAGCGTGACTGTACACAAATCAGACAAAGATCATTTCGTGAGGTTGGGGGATTCCGTAGGCAGGAAATTTGTGCCCTATATTTATAAGTTGCGTCCCGTATAGAGTTTGCTTACGGTTAGGGTTGAAACGGTGTATGAACAACATCTTCAGACAAATAATGTCATGGGCGATGCGAGAGCGGTGCATGAACAACATCTTTAGACAAATAATGTCATGGGCGATGCGGGAGCGGTGCATGAACAACATCTTTAGACAAATAATGTCATAGGCGATGTGCATCATTTTACGGGGTCATAGAGCTCGCACGGAGACCTCCAGCCATAGCAGGGCTCTCACCCGTAAAAATCAACAATTGAGTTTTCTCAGGACGTCCTTGAATGTTCAGGGACCGAGAAGCACAAGCTAACAGCGGACGGTCATGGATTAGGGCCTAAGCACCTAAAATTGTCCCACCAAGGGGAGCCACGCGTGATGCATGTATCGGCGACTGGTGTGAACGAACGTCCAGTGGTACTAACTGAAGGAAGAGCAAAATCCTCCGCCAACGTCCACTGGCACAGTGGCAGGCGTACCTCAGGATGGCTGTGCAGAATATCGCGACAAAACGCGAACCAATCACGTCCCAACACAACCGTGGCTGGCAAAGTATCACGGACAGTAAACAGAAATTGGGTAGACAGCCGCACGTCGCCTTTGAGCAAAGTTACGAGCGCCCGAAACACGCCGTCTCGAGAACGATCGAGCGACACAAACGATATAGCAACCAGCGAATGAGAAAAAGAGTGGTCCCGCACAACTGATACATTTCGACCATGGAGCATAAATGACATGATGACAGCAAATAAAACAATCAATTTCTCGCGTCACATACAGACATGCACCAAGATAAATCGTGAGAAAAGAATACTCCATCGAACCATGATGACAAATTATTGCCGCTTGTGCGAGTGAATTTCAATATGCGCAAATCCTGTGTTATTTTCGAAAAAAAACGATCCACAAAAACCCAGCTACCTAAAGGTAGCGGGAATTTTTTAGATTTACGTTCGTATTATCTAATTATGCAAACTACATTTTAGGTGACGTCCCGTGGGCGAAGGGGTCATGGGCGTAGGCGTTGGGCGTGGGCGCCCAACTTTGAACGTCCCTAATAACAGCAGAGTCTTGCAATGATTCCACGTATCTGTTTTGTGTTGTGGATCAAGAGTCATACGTGAAACTGTCAAAAACGCACAAATACTCGGATACATCTAGTACTTACAGCCATTTCAAGTTGCATAACGCTACATAGAAATCGACTATCGAAGAACTCCATGACGAGGACACCCGTTGTGACACTATGCCAGTGGTGCACCTACATCCAAAATTACCCTCAATTTAGTGCCATCTATCGTGCCATTGAACCTCTCCTACTCTTCGCATTGCCTCGATTTTGATCTGTTGCTCTTGTCCGGTGCTTTCCCTCCAGCCGTTTTGTTGATGCCTCACAGCTCACATCATCGCTACCCACATCGTTTTCATAGTGCTCTCGTTCTCGCCGCATTCGTTGTAGATATCGCAATTACATGTTGTACTATAAAGTGTGTATAACCCACACATTTCGCCCCATCCCCATGACTTCATGTGCTAGGTGCAACGGGACCTTGAATGACCACAGAATGACCACAACAGCAATGTCCGTCTGCTCAGATTCTCAATCCGCTATGGGGAGGCACCGTTGTATGTGCTTCGACACAATTTACTCCACTCCACATGGCCCGTCGTGACGTGCTCTTACAAACCAGCACGAACATCATAAGTACCATACTGTCAGCTGAAGTCGTTTGGTCGGACAACTCAGACTAGGTGCTGGGCATAGAATGGAACACGACGTATGGTCTACTGTACACTTGGTCGCATCTAAATTGTATCTGAAATCTCCATAATAGATCCATTGCTGCGGTCATCATCGGTAGGTCTGCAAGTGTTGATTTAAGTAAGTGTGAGGAACGGAAAGGGCGTTCGGGAGACTCACTCCTCTCGGCAATTTTGCCAGTGTTGCCCATGTGCCATGCGGCTCAAATCAAGCTCAGGACCGCCTCTAGGTATCACTAATGCAGTTGCAGGGTTATAAAATGTGTGTCGAGTAGCGGGTGGTACCCAGAATAAGAGCTGATGTTTGGGTCCTACCACCCATCCACTGTCACCATTCAGGACAAAGGGGATCGAACTATGGTCGTCATGGGATGCTACCTCCGTTAACTCAGAAGTGTTGCGCAGCGCGTGGATGGAGTTGGAGGAGAAGGAGATGAAATGATTTTTCCAAGTGTTCAATGTCATGGTAGTGGTGGCCTCGATCGCGTGATGTTCATCTGATAATATTGGATAATTGAACTTGGCACACTGTTGAGATGGCTGCCTTATCGCTGCGTCCCACAGCCGAACAGTCTTATCCGAAGAACCGGTGATGATGCGAGTGCCGTCCAACGAGAATGAGACTGAGTTGACTGAATCAGTGTGCCCCCGCAAGGGCTCACCAAGAGATTCTCCCGTCACTGCATCCCACAGCCCAACAGTGTGATCCCTTGAACCAGTGGCAATGAGATTGCCGTCTGGCGAGAATGAGACCGAGTTAACTGAAGAAGTGTGTCCCCGCAAGGGCCCAACTACTGACTTCCCCGTCGCTGCATCCCATAACCTAACAGTCTTATCCCAAGAACCGGTGACAATGCGAGTGCCATTCGGCGAGAACGAGACCGAGCTAACTGAATCAGTGTGCCCCCGCAAGGGCTCACCGACGGGCTCCCCCGTCCCTGCATCCCACAAGCGAACAGTGTTATCCCAAGAACCAGTGATGATACGGGTGGCGTCCGGCGAGAATGAGACCGAGCTAACTGAACCAGTGTGCCCCCGCAAGGGCTCACCGAGAGGCTGCCCCGTTGCTGCGTCCCACAACCGAACAGTGTTGTCCCAAGAACCAGTGGCAATGCGAGTGCCATCCGGCGAGAACGAGACCGAGGTGACTGAATCAGTGTGCCCCAGCAAGGGCTCACCGACGGGCTTCCCTGTCCTTGCATCCCACAACCGAACAGTGTTGTCCCAAGAACCGGTGACAATGAGAGTGCCGTTCGGCGAGAATGAGACCGAGGTGACTGAATCAGTGTGCCCCCGCAAGGGCTCACCGAGTGGCTCCCCCGTTGCTGCGTCCCACAACCGAACAGTCTTATCCCTTGAACCAGTGGCAATGCGAGTGTTGTCGAGTGAGAATGAGGCCGAGTAAACTGAGGAACTGTGCCCCCAAAAGGGCTCACCTACTGGCTGCCCCGTCGCTGCGTCCCATAACCTAACAGTCTTATCCCCTGAACAAGTGATGATGCGAGTTCCGTCCGGCGAGAACGCGACCGAGTTAACTGAAGAAGTATGCCCCCGCAAGGGCTCACCGAGAGGCTGCCCCGTTGCTGCGTCCCACAACCGAACAGTGTTATCCCAAGAACCAGTGATGATACGAGTGGCGTCCGGCGAGAATGAGACCGAGTTAACTGAAGAAGTGTGCCCCTGCAAGGGCTCACCGAGTTGCTGCCCCGTCCATGCGTCCCACAACCGAACAGTCTTATCTCTTGAACCGGTGGCAATGCGAGTTCCGTCCGGTGAGAATGAGACCGAGTTAACTGAAGAAGTATGCCCCTGCAAGGGCTCACCGAGTGGCTCCCCCGTCCCTGCGTCCCACAAGCAAACAGTGTTATCCCAAGAACCGCTGACAATTCGAGTGGCATCTGGCGAGAACGAGACTGAGCTAACTGAATCAGTGTGCCCCCGCAAGGGCTCACCGAGAGGCTGCCCCGTTGTAGCGTCCCACAGCCGAATAGTCTTATCCCAAGAACCAGTGACAATGCGAGTGCCATCCGGCGAGAACGAGGCTGAGCTAACTGAATCAGTGTGCCCCTGCAAGGGCTCACCGAGTGGCTCCCCCGTCGCCGCGTCCCACAATCGGACAGTCCTATCCTTTGAACTAGTGACAATGCGAGTGCCGTCCGGCGAGAACGAGACTGAGTAAACTGAAGAGGTGTGCCCCCACAAGGGCTCACCGAGTGGCTCCCCCGTTGCTCCGTCCCATAGCCGAACGGTGTTATCCCAAGAACCGGTGACAATGCGGGTGCTGTCCGGTGATAATGAGACCGAGCTAACAGAACCAGTGTGCCCTCTGAGCACAGTCTGGACAGCTGGCCAGCTCATATCGCGTCCAGATGCCACACGAAGGGTATTTGGAAATCTTGCAGAAATATTTCTTGATAGTTGAAAGTTGGCAGGGGAGAATGGGAGTGCTGATACATACAGATGTGGCGTGCTGTGTAAAATGATGCCGCCGAAGACTTGAATGAACCTCTGTGTGTCGATTGCAATCGACGAGACATCTTTGAATTCGGAATGACCCTGTAGTTGCGTTGCGTATGAGCGCTTCATCTCATAAGTAATACTAGTAGTAGTGTGCTCACCTTTAGCCACTGGGCAATGGGCGGAAGGGAAACAACTGCACCGCTGAGCGCATTGATCAAGGCGAGTAACTCGAGCCAGAAAAACAGCCGCTCCTCATCGAACAACAATTTCACTTCCATCGCGAGCTCCTTGTTGAAGGATGTGGTCCGTACGTGCGACATCCAAAATCGAGAGGAATATGATAGATGTGGGGAGATGCATTGTTGAATTCTTTTTTGCAGCCCGGGATCTTCGCTATTAGGTAGATATGACGACTTTAAATCACATATATTGAAACGAAGACCATGCTCCATCACTCGAAGTGATGCGAATGCAAGGTCGTGTTGTACCTTTGACAGGTCGACAAAAAACTCTCCACTGGATGGTTGGTCCGTCAGGAAATCGTGGAGGGATGGGTGAAAGGGTCGGATTGGAGAATCTGGGTTGGTGGTGCCGCTAAGGAAGGAACCCATACACTTTACCATAGGTTCTATGTCGAAACGGTCCTCTTCCCGCGGAAAATGGGATCTCATGGCATTCAGGGAAGCTAAAGGAAGGGGTTCAGCTGTGCCTAGTATTTGTCCCATCACTGAACGGAATCTCGCTAGTGCCGTCGAACGCGATTGCTGGGCATGAGTGAATTTATCCCTGGGTAGGATATCTGTCAAAATGAGGTTGTACATGCTGTACAACGTCATGTTTATCTTAGCAGGATCGCGTGATACCACAGCGTCGTAGCAATCAAATGGAGATAGCCAATGGGACTCTTTGATATATTCGCAGGCGAGACGCGCCCATTCGAAAAGTCCATCAGCTTTCTCAGCGAGGACTGCTAAGCTTCTGTCCTGGAAATCCAGTCCTTCCAGCTCCTTGGATATGTAAGCATGGATGTCGCGCTCTGCAACTGCAGTTGGAATATCATCCATCGACATCTGTAGAATATGCTGAACACCGCGAAACTCGTCTTCGATATCACTAAGCGGGCGAGAGGTGACGATGAAGCGGAAGTTCGCTGGAAGGTCTGTGATTCTGGGAACAGCAGGGTTTTGATGTTTGCCAGCTAAAATACGCAGGAGGTCTTTTCGTGTCTCCACTCCGCCACTCTCGTCCAGTGCGTCGATCATGATCAAGATGGGTCCCACAGTCGACCCAGATGACTTCCCCAGTGGTTCGATAAGAAGCTTCTGCCACTGCTGGGTGATATCCACTGTATTCTTGAGCGAATTCCCGGTCTGAACTGCATCTGCTAATGCCCGCCTCATCTCCGGATCACGGTCAGCTAGGTCGCGCGCGATCGTGGAAAAGATCTTCTCATGGCGACGATCTCCTTCTCGCTGGCGGTCAAAACAGTAACACGAACCACGCCCGCCCACGTCGTCAAACCACTTAGTAATGGTGTGGGCGATGGAAGATTTGCCCTTGCCTGCAGGGCCAGATAACCACAGCACGCGTGGAACATTGTCCCCAGTGCTGTTAACCCATTCCGTGATCTGGGAAAGGATTTCCATGCGCGTCCCTGGGAGGCACTGTTTTCTGGGATCTAGCCCCGCACCAGCCGCATAAGTCATACCACTGAGATCTAGTACTTCTCCTGAAAAGGTGTGAATATATACCAAGTTACAACAACATCCGAACGTTTACCTGTACGGTAGGCGTATATGGCTACGTTACGAGCGACTTGGTTCCGGAAGTTTTGCATGAGCGTATCCAACACGTTACTGTAATGTTGAATCGTATCGTTCGTTTCCGAGACGACGTTTTTCCCGAGTCTCTTCCCTGTGATCACAGCAGAAGCTCGAGGTAATCCAAAACACGGCAACTTGTCGTGACTTACAAAACTCCTTGGTCTCCGAATAATTTTTGATGAATTGAGCACATTCAAGGATCTGCTGAGAAATCTGTCCAAGAATAATGCGCATTGACGAGATTCTGCCAAGCATCTCATCTTGTGCCATGAACGTATAAACTTGAGCCAACTTTTTGAGAAGTTCAAGCACCGCTGCGTCGCGATCCGCTTGAGCTAGAATAATCTGCATAAATAATTGGTGAGTGATGGAAGATAGGAAGGGAGAAAAAGAATACACACTTTGGCTGCACAAGACAACATGCCCAGTGCCATCTTTGCATATGGATGTATCTGTGGAACGGAATTAGTTCGGTTCCGAGCGAGAAGAAGGTCCATACATCTGCGATCTTCCCAAAAACATCATCGAATATCCTGAGGGGTTGGAGATATGTGTACTGGAAACCGTCAGCAGCACCGAGATCCGCTTGTGTGTCTTGAACAGACGCATGTTCTAAAAGTGGATGCATGCGTTTTGCAGCCTCTTGTGCAACCCGAAGTGCCGATTGGGTATCAGCCTCTACTTCTACACAAGATGGACCAGCCTGGACCTGCGTAACACAGAAAGGACAAAGACTGAATGGCAAGTTTGAGGACCTACCTCGATATCTGGAGGAGCAAGGCTACGGCTATGGGAATCCTTCGAGCGCTTGTTGCAATCTTAGTTATATTCCAGGACAATCAATACACATGCTCGTGGACTCACCGAGATCCTTAAATTGTCCTTAACTTTTCCCAGAAACCGACCGACTCTGGAACGGGGTCGGTGCTAGACGAAGGATGCCTCAGCGTCAGTATTTGCAGTGGAGTGAACTCAGTGATCCTCGAGAACTACGTACCGAACTTTCGCCAGCTGTTGCTTCGCTAGATTTGTGGGTTCGTTGAGTCAAATCCCTCGATGAATTACCTTTCCTCATGATGAGTAGTGGTTGAAGTGAGGTCACCTGCATGCTTGCAAAGTCATACAAAAATTAAATACAGCACCAAATAAAGAAAATAATTAAGGTAGAGGTCGTGTGGATTCTACTCACCTCACGTGACAAACGTGATGAAAAAGTGACTGAAGACAAAAATTGTAATATCACACAGCAGGCATTGATCAATTTAAGAAACCCGAACATCCTTCAAACATCCTTCAAAAAAGAAATTCTTTTCTGACAATGTCCTTTGACCAAACATAGTATAAAACATGTATAATAATGACATTAATAACATTTTTTGTATTCTGTTTTATGTTTTTGTATTGGATATACTGCAAATGTTGGGATCAAATGTCTGTAAAATGGCAGGAGTGCAAACATAATTAATTTTTGCAGCCAGAATATCATTCATGTTGCACAACATGTGTTCACACCGAACATTGGATGCATGAATGGACCAAATAAATCAATTAGCACAAATGGAAGAACTGATATGATTCACTATTTGAATTGTTCTAGTGGAGAGATTATTGGAATTGATGGAATGTATCCAATCACACCAACTTTGCTGTAGCTACTCATTTGGCTGTGTTCCTTCTGTTTCCTTTGTACGCAAAAATGTATTGAAGTTGCAGGTACTCAACTACTACTAAGTTATACCAATCCTTCATTTCTTTGTCACCACCTGCATATAGATGCTGACATGTAGTTACACCAAAGTTACTGTCTTTAGCTGTACCATGTTCCAATGTTCAATTCTCTCATCCAATGCCTTAACCCAAATTGCTTATGTCATCCATTAATGGTGCTATGCCAGTTAGCTACGCCAACTCTATACTATTGTTACTATAGCTTGCCTTTCAGTCATTTCATATTTCATCACTCCCTGTCATCAGAAAGCAATCTAGATGTGAGTATCATTTGCTACACTGTCCTGTTCCTCCCCCATCTTCCTGCAAATATTTGGGTTTTTTTTTATCAAGTTTGTCTGTCATGCCTTGCACCTTGCATGCTGTCCATCCTTCCTAGATCAATTTTCAGCACTCTCTATTAATCACGACCTGTAGTATTGATCCAACTCAAAAGTACAAACCATACATACCACTAGTCCTCAACAATTATCAATGGTCATTCAAGACATTCACCAGAGCTCCCATATGGCTTTCCACAGATCTTCGTGATGGAAACCAGGCCTTGGCATGCCCAATGACAACAGATAAAGCTCACCTTCTTCTATTTGCTGGTCGAATGCAGATTCAAGGAAATTGACATTACCTACCCTTCTGCTAGTGACACCAATTTCTCATTCATTTGATATTTGATTGAAAATAATGAGATCCTGGATGATGTATGGATCCAGGTAAGTACTCTTGCAAAATTACTTGGTCACATCTACTGATATTTGTATCTAGGTTCTGACTCCAGCACACAAGGATCTCATTCAAAGATCATTTGAAGCTGTCACTGGTGTGGTCATCTTCTGTAACTCGAAGGAACAGACAGTTGAACTGGCCACTAGACATTCCAAACTCATCAGCAGACTTGCTGATCAATACTATGCATCACATGGGGCAAGGCTGGGCCAGGCATTGAATGCATCATCTCCAACCTTCATACTACTGTTAAAATTGCTCCTCCTAATCACTATGCTAATCAGGTAGGCACTTTTAGGAAAGTTTTCAATCATGTCCGTTCACCATACTCAAAGATTGAATATTTTGCCACTCATATATCTAAGTGAGAAAACATCATCATCAATTTACACCTACATAATGACAGAGGTACGCCATGGACACATCTAATCATAGACATATTTTTAAAATTTCATGAAGGCACTGCCATTGCTGCTGCAGAGCTTGCAATACTTGGTGGCACTGATAGAGTGGAAGGCTGTGTTTGGTAATGGGGAACATGCAGGAAATGTCAACCTTGTGACCCTAGTGTTGAACTCTTGCACACAAGGAACCACCCCCAACCTCGACTTCAGCAACATCCATAAAGTCATTGATACTGTGACCTCCTGTAATGACCACCCAAGACACCCTTATGCTTGCAAGTTCATCTTCTCAGCCCTCTCTGGTTCGCACCAGGACATCATCAAGAAAGGTTTCGAAGCACAGGGTATTTGACACCAAAAGAGTGCTGAAAATGGTGAGCTCAAGATGTGGGACATGTTGTTGCCCCTGGATCCTGCCAACCTTGGATGCAGTTATGAAGCTGTCATTCATGTCAACGTGCAGTCCAGACTGGGAGGCATCGTGTACCTCGTCAAGTAACACCTGCAACTTGACCTTCCACACAGTATGCAGGCCACATTCTGCAAGGTAGTTCAGCAAATATCTGATCACAAGGCACATGAAGTCGCCGTCAAAGACATCACAACAATGTTCCATGAGACTTACCACTTTGGTGGATTGAAGTATGAGGGTAGACTTGCAGTCTACAGGTATGTGAACATCTGGTGAGTTGTTTTTTTACCCTGGTACTAATGTTGATCCTGAATGACAGCACAAGGGCAAACTTGGATTCCAACACTACAACTGCACATGCATATACAAAAAACACGTTGCCCAGGCTCAGCAAACTCCCATGACAAGGCCACATGTCACAGATGTGAATACCACAGGACGTGCAACCACAGGACATGCAACATTGTCTATAGGGAGCACAGTGATTGGTCTTATTTTCATTCCTCCTCATCTTCATCTTCTGCCACTTGGCCCACGTAATCACTTGTATCAAAGATGATGTGCATGCCACTCTAATTCCCAAACCCCGCAAACCCTGTCCACCGCCATCATTGAAATCTGCACAAGTTTTGCAAGAAAAGGGGGTCAGCGCAGAACTTAAGATCTAAATACTTGGGCATGTTTAGCAAGTGTCAAGTCGGATTGGTGTGGGTCACAAGTCTAGTTGTAACTCTTGATTGTATAGCAGTGCTACCTGAAGCCTGAGATATGATTAAAGCGAACCCCTGTGGTACAACCCTATGCAATAAGCTAAGTAAAGAGTGGTCAGAAAGCTCAGCAGATAAAAGAAACTCCAAGACTATTCAATCAGTCAGTGACATCAGATAGGAAATGATCATATGTTCACCTTTCTGTGCAGTTCATGTAGTGGCAGGGCGGCACCCTGTCTTGTGGATATACCTTTGCAAGCATCTATTCTCCTCTTGAGACTCTATTGCTAGTGGAACCTTCATCCTTACAAATTTCAACTGCACGCCAAAGCTGTATAGAGGACTCTCTGCAACCAATCCGTGATACTCTAGCAGCAATCATAAATAGATCCCCACTGGTGGTACTAGCATTGACATGTGCCTATTATATGGATAGGAGAGCTAAGCCATCATTTAAATTCATATTGAAAGACAACATACATCAATTGCCAAGATTCTGTCACATTCTGTGTGAAGTTTCAGGCACCATTTATGAATACATGATATGAATGAATACCATGATGCATCAAAGTCTGCAAGATCTTGCAAGTGGAAAAATCCCAGATATCTAGTTGTCCTGAAGTACTGCCACCCATGACGGCAAATCCACTATGAATGTACTTGACTGGGACCCACAGACCAGTACTGATGGCTTGCTGCAAACACCCCCATGGTTCCCCAGTTTCTAGTTGATATAAATCAAACCCAGTATGGAGGTTAGATACAGCAAGATATCAGTAATCTGGAGATAGACTGGTGTGGCCCCTTGTCATATCCTATACATTTGTGCTTCTCATCTGAAGTTCCAGATGTCAGATCTGATCAGATCCGACCCACAGATCCATACCAGATCCATCATGATAAGCTTCTTCATTCATATCCTGTTCATATAGCATTAAACACTGCTTATTTCCTCCATTTAGTATATCCTCCTTCCCGGTATATCGGTTATGCTTACTTCCAGCTATGTTTTACTGATCCGTTCACTTGTGATTAACTTCTGGCTTATGTTTGACTTCTAATAAGCGTTGCTTATACATTGCGATACTTTGTGCATAGCCTCTCACATAGTTCTATCATATATAAACTCTTGTATATGTCCTATAACACCCCAGTTCGAATATCATCTTAGATTGTCCTCATTCTGTTATCCAGACTCGAGTCTTAACAGCTCTTGTCACCCTCCAAGACTTAAGGATTGTATCCAATAGTCTGAACGCATCCGCCTCTATCTTCAGATAGTCCACACTCTGTTAGTTTCTAGTCTTAGACTTGTCTAGACTAGCCTATATACTTCCATCTGGATAGTATATGATACTATTCCTTATCTTCAGATAGGAATACAATACTAATCCTTACCTTCAGATAAGTATACGATACTATTCCTTATCTTCAGATAGGAATACAATACTTGTCTCTACATCTGGATATCATATGATAGTCGTCTGTCATATTCCAGATTCCGGACCTATCCTATAGTCGGATTTATGAACTAATCCTTAGATTAGAGTCCTAGACTTCATAACCATATCCAGTCTCATCCACTATCATGCTTGTCCAACTACCGCTCATCTGTCCGATCTGATATGCCTATCCACTCCGGATCCGATACGATAAGCTTTCCTATCCATTACCTGTCCATATAAGATTAACACAGCCTATTCCTTTATCCAATATGCCTATCCGCTCCGTATCTGATACGATAAGCTTTTCTTATTCATTACCTGTCCATATAGCATTAACACAGCCTATTCCTTTATTTGGTATTCTCTACCTTTCGGATATCCGGTTCTATACTTACCCAATATCTTCGCTACATGTCTATTACCGGTACTTGGTTGTTTACCTATCCGATACGCTTACTGATCCATTATCCTTGACTGCGCTAATGTACATAGCCTTGGACACTGCCTCTGATTATTCCGTTAGCTACCTACAGTATATAAACTCTTGTATATCTCGATAGATCCTCAGTTCGAATATAATACAGTCTTGCAGCATTCTTGTCCTCGCACATTAGTGTTGTAAGGACCCCCTCTCTATCCTTTGGGCCTAGGGATTGATTCCCTAGGCCAGAGCTCCGCTCTTCCGCGTTTCCGGACTTCATCCATGTCCGGATTCTATCTTAAGCCTAAAGGATTGTATCCTTAGGTCAAAGACTTGTCTTTCCGATCCTTATTCAACTCCGTCTCTACCTAAGGGTAGTCTATATCCGTCCATGTCCGCTCCGGAACCCCTATCTGGAACTCCGGACCACTCTTCCTGCCTCAGACTGTGTCCATTGCAGTATTTCCACCCTATGCCTTCACCAAGGATTGATACGCGCACTTATTCTACTTCCTATCAAGTAGACGGAACTCCATCTGAGTTTCTGATACTCGTCCGGAAGTTTCCCGCACTCATCTGGATGGTTCCCGCGCTCATCCAGAAGCCCTTCGGACGCTCCACCAGAGTTGTCTGCCTCCAAAGTCCTCCAGACTTCATTAGGACCTTATTGGACTTTATCCGAAATTAAGGGCACCATACTCAGGTGAGGGGCACAGCGTACGAGCTGAGGCCAAAGCCCTTCTGAGTCAGTCATACCCACCCCTCTGAGAGATTGTATGCACTGGCGTGCCATGGTCTTTAACATCGTCTGGACCTTCAGATATGCTACATTAGCCATCCGGATCTTTGGATACAATAAGTATAGTATTCTGAAATAAGGGGCTATACTTGGGAAAGGGGCACAGTGTACGAGCTGAGGCCAAAGCCCTTCAGATCCGATATCCCTTGAGTACAACCTTAACACCCCTATTGAAAGATTATATAAGAGCTCCAGATTGTGTGCTCAGACAAGAACATACAAAAGAGTCTTGATGGACATAAAGTGTTTTTGCTCTGATGTTGCTACGTCCCAGAATCTAGAACAAGTGATTAGATGAGTTAAAAATCAAAAATCACCCACATCAAGCCATGGTGCATATATGAAACAAGAAGGGTATGATCTGCATATTTTGTCTCTGCAAACTGAAGAGATGTGATAATTTCCTCTGAACCCTCATTGATGCCTACAGATCCATGTTGCTGGTACGATACTGTGTCTAAGAACATTCGGTGAGACTTGTGACCTGTTCTGCACTCTCAGTGCGCTGAGCCATTTATGAGCAAATTATTTATTCTGAGCCACTGCAAGAAAGCAAAGTGCTTGTCTAAGTTGTGCGTTGAACCCTCGTGATAATTGGCTCTTGATGATGTAACAACTGTATTGTCCGTGCAATCACAACCAAGCCATTTTCAGTACTGAAGAATGACGTCCATGGTACAGAATAGATATGTTACTTCCTGTAATAATACCCACTGATCTGTTCAATATCACCATCAACAACAGCCTATGAAGGAGATGAGTGGAGAGCAAGGAGAGCAAGCAACAAGACTTACAAGGCCCTGTCTATCAATGGCTGAACAAGTGTTGTTCAGGCCTGAAGAACACCATAAAATCTGATAAAAAGAGCTTGATCCTCAAGTTGCTTCAACATCTTTGATGGCCCTTTGAGGTTCTGAACCTTGACAACTTGAGTCAGCAAATAATTTTCCTGATGAGAATACATACTTTTTGGATGCGGAAACAGCACGTGTTGCCTGAATGAAAAGCCAGATGAAGGAATAGTGTAATTCCATCTTGTCACCTAGAGTCTCCCAAATGTTTGGCCCAAACACATACCGATGTAGTTACTTGTTCCTTCCTTCAAAAACCAAATGTGTAAGGTAGGTGAATCAAATGACATAATGCAACAAGCAGGAGATACTCTGCTATCAGTTCTGAGCTCGGGTGGGGCAGGTGGTGCAGTGGTATCAGCACTGAGAAACTCATGAACAGCCTCTGTTTGCCAAGCCACATGTGCAACAGGTTATGGCTGACAGTTGGCATGAGCGACGTGGACTTGGTCATAGTTATTGAATAATATTGACAGAGTCTGCAACAGATCTAAGCACAGGCACAACAGCAAACTATGAGTCCTCTAACCTGTCAGACACACCTTCATGTGTCAGCATACTGTCAGGCAACTCCCACAAATAGCTCTTCAAAAACCCAATGATGGCATGAGGACCCCAATTTTCATCTGATACAAGGGGATCTGTATCACCCTCTGCAAAAAGAAGCACCAAACATTGAATTAAAACTCGAAATATCATGTAACTAACCTATGTCAACTGTCCCCAGGCCATCAAAAGGTCCACAAGGACCGCAACTTTGCTTGCATGTATCTGTCATCCAAAGATGCAGAACTGTTGAAAAGAGCATCAACATGGAAAAAAAAAGGGAGCCTTTGTGATTGGGTGCAACTTGACATCATGGTTGGTACAGACATCTACAACTGCATTATAACTCACCACCGACCACTTCTTCTGAATCGCAATTATATTGGTGTCCTTGTCGAAACATAAACCCTGCTTACAAAGCACATTTGCAATGCAAATCAGCTAAAACTTGCTCAAGTTCTTGGGCAGGCTTTGAATTGGGCAAACCACTGAGTAGAGTGGTGGTGTCCTTGAAATCAAGCGCCTAGAAATGCTTAGTATTGAACTGTGCATAACAGACAAAGTGAACTTATGATGTAGGCAGAACAAGTACCATACATGTTTATAGCAGTCCAGCTGCATCAATATACTGCACCCTTCCTTTGTAAGGGGGAAAAATGTATCAAAGAAGAAAAGTCTTCCCAGGGCACCTTAATGGGAACCTTACTGGCACAAGTTAACAGCCCTGTTCACGGACCAATGCATAAGCACTGAAATTGTCCCTCATGATGTGGAGCCATGCAGTATGCATGCATTGGCCAATGGAATGAACAAGTGACGGTTTAGTGACCCAGTGGCACTAATTGGAGAATGAAAGAATGACCCATCAAACCCAATATCAGGTGTGATATGTTCATGGGAATATATGGCTGAACATTTCCATGACGCTGCTACCATGGACCATCATGCAGTCGTCATCTCACATTGTTTTATTTCACAAGGCAAGGGCATAGACCCTTCAAATACCACTGCATTTCAAGCCAGGAGAGAAGATGGATTTGATATTCAATGCATGGTTAAGTGGACTCAGAGTCGCGAGAGACACAAGGTCTAGATGGTCTGGACCTCTTAGGATAGTTTTGATATCTGTACTTCAAAGCCTGGGGAGCTGATCGAGCAACATTCATAGGTGATTGTGACAATGGTGAATGCTTTCATTGGGTATGCTTGGCACTCCTTTACCTTAAACAGTTAAACTCCATGCTCCCCAGTTGCTTTATGTATGTCTCCCATTCACACGTCTAGAAAGTACACATAGAAAGTACACAATGTCCCAATACCACTGTTCAACAACAAATTCCAACATATCCTTAGCCTTATTTTTCTGTCGTCCAGTTGGGCTTTCTCTTCAATTGATATGTCATGTCATGGCTGACTTCCTTGTTATCCAGGAAGGTTCCCCATTGTGAAGTACATTAAATTTGTAGTTTGCTAGAGAAGGATGTTTACACCCTGTCGTGATAGAGGACCATGAAGTTCCGTTCCAGATCCACGTCTGTATGTCTGGTTTACTGGAATATTTGTGGACAAATAAATGCCCATACACTAGACCATGGCTGTAATATGATGAAGTGGTAGGAGGAGACTCAATCCGTTGTAAGCCTTCTGAGTGGTAGTAGAGTATCTTTTCAGGGCAGCTGCAGATGGTCCAGGACCACTCTTCATAGATAACATGTTTCCCATCAGTATAATACTCCTGAGCTGATGATATAGCATGAGCACTCATGTTGAAGATAGGGGCAGTATTGTGAAGCCTGAGACATAATTTATCAATACATGCAAGCCATTGATGAGGATTACATACACTCTGTCCAGCAGACTCAATTCCATAGGCAAAACCTCAATAGGATGTCTGTGGGACTCAGTAGAATGCTCGAGAGCTGAGGGGCTCGTCGCAAGCCAGTCTCTATTGCTGCTGCTCAGTAAGAGTTAATGGACAGAGTTTGTAGACATTTACCCTGAAAAACTAGTCTGTGTCTTGATGGGCTTGGGAAAGCATTGTTGCATCACTGGAACAGTCTGTACTGAGACATAAATCCATGAATAGGTGGCCACTTTGAGAACTTACATCATGTTCAAGTAGCACGGCAGGTGCAGGCACAACCTGCACATGGAACTGGATCTTATGACTGGGTTCTATCATGAGAAGAAGGATTTGTACAAACACAATGATTATAGATATGGTTCCATTTTATGCAGATCCAGGGGATGTGTCTATTTTTCCAGTGCTCTTTGTAGAGCTGACAATGGATATTCAGCTGACTGAGAGGAGATGACAGTGTTGCCTAGATTCAAGCCAGGGCAAATTCAGGTCTGCTTGTTCTAAAAGTGATTCAAGAAAGATTCATGGAAGGCTTTTGAGTAACTTGGACCTGTCGAAAATACAAAACAATGTGGGAGTCCAATCTGGGTAAAGGATGAAAGGGTGATTATTGATTAAAATTATATATTATGTGCAAGAGATGACCAGTTGCAACCATGATGTTGCCCTACATTACACTATCACTGCAACTGTGGCAGTCAACTTGACTTCCAGCTCAAGCTATTCACTTGCTGATAGGTCCATAGTATTTTCTTTTCAGCTACTATGGTGTTAACTCATGTAGTATCCATATGCAGGTCAAAACAATCAATGCTGACTCAGAGGAGAGATGTTTAGACACCACTATAAAGAACAGGATCTGAGATTCTGTCATTCTTTGCAATTTATTTTACCAGAAAACTTTGGGGAGCTTGGGTCTAGTAGTGGTAAGTGGTATCTGCCCTTTCCTCATTTTCATTGATGTGTCGCTTATTTGCCACTTTTCAGATGGTGTCCCGAACCATTGTCGTCTTCAACTTGAAGAGCTACAAAAATCCCATACTCAAGTTGAAGACCACAAAGTAGAAGCAAGAAGCACCAAATGAATTTTAAAATTCATATTTATGGCTCTTGCTGCACTCATATTTACCATCTTTACATCTCTTGCCACCAACATGCACATCATTTCATGGAATTTGCTGTCATACTACTCGACCTTTCTTAATGAATCATCCTGGGAACTTTTTGAGGCGCTCTCCACCTGGGTCAGTGAGCTAGAAGGATTGATGTCCTCCGAATTATGCAAGGGACTTATGCAACATTATTCTAATGATTGTATTGGACGATGGGATTTTGCACTGAGAACAGGAGGCTTGCTAGTGATAGATGGTCTCACAACTCAAAAATCCAAACCCGCCTTCTACCATCCCTTCTGGTCCTTATTCAATTTTGGCAGTTGGGATCATCACCAGAACTTGCCTGACATTGTACTTACTCACAATCCTCAGCTTGCTTTTTGCTGGAAGGTGGATGCACTTCATGGTCAACTTGGTATATCTCTGCCAGAACCAGTTCTTATCACACATGTTACCATCAACCACATCTCCAGAGATTTCACATCCCACATTGACATTGCTCTGTGCACTATATACGTTTGGGGGGTGCTAGACAGCAATGACAATTTGGAAAAACAACAGGATTTGGTAGAAAGAGATGGGGAGGTTGTGGATGTATTGAGCTCCAGGCATGAGCCTGAAATTGCTGGTGGCCTCCTATTCATACCTCTGGTGAGGTTGATCTATGACATTCATGCTGTGAACCACGTACAGACATTCCCAGTCATTAAGGAAGTGGCTGAGCGTCATATGGAGTTCAAGGAAGTTGTAGTGGAATTTGTGGACAATTGGGGTGGGTTGGCCACATGCTTACATTGGATTCATATACATGGTCTAGTGGGAAAAGATGGTTTGGCCACCTAGCAAGGTATGACTCAGGATGCGTATGCAGCACAATGATGATACAATATTAGTGTGCTAAGTGCTCTGGATGACAAGAACTACCATAGTGTGCCTGAGATGTTCTAGTAGATCTCAGTAGTATCTTGAGAAGCTACTGCTATAGCTTAGGAACTTCTTTGAGAATTAGTAAGGAGCCTGCGGAACTTTCTGGCACTATGTGTCCAGCTAAGCCCGCTGAGCTGTGCCTTTTTCTGTCAACCACCTCTCCCTTCAATAATCTGTCTACGGATGTTAGGTTTATTTCCTTCACATCCACATACATACTGGTGTCATGAAGCAATGCAGATTTTATCCTTAGATCAGCAGGAGCAACCCTGAGCAACTGCACCTTTTTCCCTTTTATTCGTGACACAATTGAATTTGTGACCAGTTATCATGCTCTTTCAGCTGCTCACGTCCTATGCTCGGACTAGCCCAATCAGCCTAAGATTGTGTTGACAAAGTCTTGTTACCCTCAGCGCAGATGATGGTAGACTTGCAAACAACTATACTTTGCAATAGGACTTGGAACATCAATAATAGGGTTGCATGGTTTGGCAGAACCAGTTAGCAGAATGGTGGAAGGTGAGTTGTGTCAGGATTATTGAGTTGATTCAGTTGACTAAGCAAGTGCTCATCTGCCAGTCATTAACTTTCAATAACTGCTCGGGCATCCAGTATTGTTAATCTCATCAGTCAGTTCTCAATGAAGTCATTGCACAATCGAACCTCCTTGCTGATCTTATCACCTTCTGTTACTTATATCATGGTTTCTCTGGGACTTGATGTAATCAGATGTGATATTTTGACCCAGAGCTAGGCACTTTTCTTCCATTCAATACTTAAAGTGCAAGGTGTATGAATACTCTCAAGAGTCAACGAGAACTCATAAAAAAGAAGGATGATGAATACCATCCAAAGAGGATTCGACAAAAATGCTAAGTACCTCCCTTTCTTTCCTGCATTTTTCCTACCAAGTCATTGTTCTATTACATTAATCGGGTCTTTCATACACTGTCTGACAAACTCAGACTCATGCAATTCTCCCTTGTTTCCGCAAGCACTGCTTGACTGCTTTTAGTAGATACTGATCTCACCGTTCAAAAAGACCACACCAATTGGCATAGCTGACACTTATGAGGATCATTCATCCTGTCATTTCTCAGAGTTCTAACCTGATGCGCTATGTTCATACTGTCATTGTAGAATGAATAGTTGGGTCGTGAGGCCAGTTAGATATACTTTTTGCTCTTTGGACGTGTATTCACCTACCAAATTTATTTACCGTGGACTGTTTCTACATGTTACACCTGGGCTCCCTATAGTTTCCGAACCACTTCATGAAATTGCATCATGTCCTTCTCCACCTGTGTCATTGATAGTCTCTGAGGCCATCACACAGATTATAGTATATAACATGACATACATCGAAGACCACCCACCTATGCTCAGACTAGTAAGATCATCTCTCATGGCTGAATTAACACTCCTTCAAGGACATCCACATTGTCAAGGCCCAGTCCCAGGTCTGGCCTCTTGAGAATTCCTATCTGAAGGATGCCATCGCATGTACCAAGAAGGCTGAAAACACTCTCATGTACATCATCAGTAAGTGCAAAAATCAAAGGGATAATGGTAAGAGTGCTGTGTCTGGAGGTAGTTCCACTTATTATAACACACCCAGGTGGACAAGAGGTTATATGAAGCTTGGGAATAGCAAGTGGTGACCTATCATACTTTATTGTTGACACCAGCCAAAGCAACTCACAAGGCCATGCGTCATCCATGGTAAATGTGTTGTCACTCAATGCAGCCTCATTAAAAATGCACGCCGTCCTGCACACAAATGATCATATCTCTGACACCAGAATTATTCTGGATAGTGTATTGTTACTATTTGACACATGGTCAGAATATCAACAATGCAGATATGTGCCTACCCATGACGAACTTCCTCTCATCATCAGTTCAGTGTCTCATGGCACTTCTTCCAATAGACATCTATCTCATTACTCCTCCTGCGCAACCTCTCAATTCCTGAATTGATTATATCAATCAGTACCTCCACTGGCAAGGACTTCCCAGTAAGTGTTGGTTCGGCCAACAATGTCTGCAAAGCTTCCAAAGCCTCCACCATGTCGAGCAAGCCATGCTGTGCCCCTATGACAAAAACATAAAGCAGTCTTTCTATGTACTCAAACTTGGTTCAGAGCAGCAAAGCATGTACTGAACTGAGCAAGTTGCTTGTGATGAAATCTGAGCAATGTCAATATATTATTGAGGACTTCATCTCTTGCAATTGACAGTGTGTGTGACTTGATGCTGAAAAGATCCTGAATGACAGAGAAATGGGACTCTAGGTGGTCAAGGGAGGTCTGCAGATCAGCAACAGTCTGGAGCAGACCCAACAAGGCAGCCTCAAAGTGCTGGAGGAAGAAGTTGTATGAGGTGATGAGATCACTGACACCAATAGTACATCTGTGTAGCTGTAGTGCAGTTCCACCAGATGCACAAATTGATGAGTGGAAAGTATCCATCATGGGTCGTTCGCTAAAGTGCTGCATATAGAAATTGTTTGCAACAACAACCCTGGTTGAATGGAGTCAGACATGGTAGAGTGAAAGACAAGTCTAAAATCACCCACAGGTCTACAGTGCTTTGAACTGTGTGCACAAATTGCTGGAGCCCAGCAGCAATATCCTTTGCTTCCATATTGGTCTTGAGTAGCACCTCGGAGACTGCATCTCGAGAACCAAGAGTACTAGCCTGCACAACTGTAATGAGATCATCCAAAGAGAACCAGGTTTGCATCATATGGTGAGAAAGAGACATGGCTTCAATGCCCCCTGACAGAAGATTATCTAGACCATCAAATTCTACCTGCATAGCATCGCAAAGTCCTGGCCTCTATGTGATGCAAGTGGAAAGCAGATAGAAGGGAGGATTGTAGGGGCATAGGGAAGAGAACAAGGAAGCTGACCCCAGCGGATGTCAGATAGCAACGTCATCCATGCAAGGTACATGGCAAAGATGATGTACAAGTGCATATTAAGAAGCAAGACAATGATCTGAGCCGTCTCAATGCCTGTGTAGGCGAGCTGAAGTGGGCAGAAGAAAAAGATTATTATGGTGAAAATGACATTAATATTGCTCAGGAAAGGTACATCTTATACTATATGCTGAGACACTAAAACTTGATGAAAGGGAACAAAGCGCTGGTGGCAGGGAGCTAGTAGATTACTAAGCACCTCAAGCACTCAGACCATTGTCAGTCTTTGTTAACACTTTAAACTACTGGTCGCATAAGCTCTCAGAATTGAAAGGAATTTGTTGAGATATTTCATAGGAAGGCTCCTATATTCCTGTCCGCTTTATATGACATCCTAAGTCAATGCCACTTTGGGAGCAATGATCCCAACACCTAACTATCAACTTCCCAGTCATTTTCAACTACAAATTTGAAAATCAAGCAATCAACATGACAGGCTCTCATAGCAGTCAAAGGCTATTTCTCTGTCCCTGCACGACAGTATGCTGTAGGGGAAGGGAGGCATGGTCTGAGAGGCAGGCACGATGTAGAGACTCAAGTCTCTATGGGCGTGTACAGACCATATTGCAAGACCTTATACTGGACCTGTTGAAGCGTGGCAACCTTTGCGATTTTCAGGCTTTCGCGCATTTCGCGTTTTCACAAAATATCACGTGTTCGAAATATTGCGTGTTTCGTGTTTTCAATATATTGCGTGTTTTGCGTTTCCGTGCATCTCGCATATTTCGCGCATTTTGCATTTCAGATTCCTCGCATTTTCACGCATCTCACATATTGTGCACATTTTGCAATCCCACACAGTTCATAATTCGCGCACTCGCATATCTCGTGGGTTTCGCATTTCCACATATTTCACATTCTCGCATTTTTCATGCTTTGACATGCACCACTGCGTGCCTCCCTGGGATCCATCGCATCCTGTTTGCATGTCCTGTCCTCATCCTCCAAGGTCCATTGGTGCGTATTTCACTTTGTTTCACTCGCATTACATCATATATGTCCTTGCATTCCCATTATGTTCACTTATCTCATTATGTGTTTATATTACATCACCCTTGTACGTTTAGTGCTACCTACTCAGCTCCGAGGCCTGGGAACTTGCTTAGCATGCTGACACATCAGCGCATAGTAGGAGGTTTTTACTTTACTTCTCTTCCATCACTTAGACAATTAGTTAGTAGGACTCAGCATCTAAAATCCATCAACTTCCGATTTGATCGTTGCACTCCACAGTAGCCTTGGGATATTCTCGAGAAGCACGTCCATTTTCTCCTTCAGTATCTAACCTCAAGTGAGAGAGCCCCGCTTTCGCATTTTCAGAGAGTAACCCACTTTGCAATATTTTCGCGCTTTTTCCCACGCTTCGCGACTTACAGCGTGTTTTCACGCACCCTTAGCCAGACCAAAGCCCAGTCCACGACTCCCCTCTCCTATAGAGGAATCGTTTCTCAGTAGCAATCCCCTTGGGATGAGCTATAACTCGCGTCCAAAGGAGCACTGTAGAGCTCACATCAGGTCTAGCCCCCACCCACTCATCATTCCTCGCCTTCAACGACTCATAAAGGGGACTTGGATCTCCAAGTCTCTTTACTTTTTCCATTGAAAGCTTGATCAGTTGATATCTGAATTTCCAGAACATGTTGACAATAATTCCGAGTATTCTCCAGTTGAAGATGACCTGGAAGAAGAAGTGGGTGCTGCCCCTGAAACTAAGGATGGTTCACCAGATGTTTCTCTCAACAAGATATCTTCCAAGACAGTTGCCTTGGAGGAGACTGCCCATAACCTATGACACATCTCTAGTTTTGTTTATCAGTGTATTTTATCATTCACTGCCTCTGCTCCACTCCACTTTGTGGACTCGCCCAGCAGAAACTCCCTAACAAGTATTTCTCATATGGCTGTGTATGGACCCATCGAAGATACAGGCCCTCACACATTAATTACATCAGCCCCAGAGAATTGGACTTTACTGAACCACAAAGAGCACATGTTTCAATCTCAAATTTGCCTGCAGGCCATGGATGTGGATATAGCCCTCAAGACATTCTATGTGAATCTATTGCAACATGTATGAGAGGAGCTGCAAAGAATTGAGGAGATTAAAACCTTGGAGTGGAATCATCAAGTGCTTTTGGTGAAGCAAGCCAGAGTCCCTTCCAATTCTTTATCAAGCATGCCAGTCTCTTCCTGTCCAATCCATTTTTGATCAGGTTTGTCTTGCATCACTACTACTTTCCTACAAAGGTCAATTTGAGTATATGCAGATGAATACTTTCAATCTGGAAATAATGGAATGCACCCAGCATCCATTGCCAGCTGCTTTTTGGTTTTGATCCTTGGCCTTCTTGGCAGGAATTCTTGATCTATGTGTGATTACACCCTCAAGCACCTCAAGACCATCATTACCTTGTCTATAGACCACAATGCTTCCCAGTCAAGTTTAGCTCTCATCTTGAGCCAAATTCTGAAAGATTCACACATGCTTCTCCGTAGATTCAAACTTGACCCACACCTTCGTACTTTCATCTGTTGTCCCCTCTGTTTTGCACTTTACGCAGACACTGGGGAGTGTCCTATACAATGTACCTTCAAGGGGACCACCAATGCTCCTGAGTGCTCAGCAAGACTCTTTCGCACTAGATCTATTCGTGGCAATATACTGGAATGCCCCATATGGAAATATTCTCATCAGGAGATGAAACATTGGATGGCAAGGTTCTTATCATATCCAGATATCGAGTCAACCGTAGAATCCTACACTGCAGAAACAACTGGTTGTCACACTCAGGATATTGAAGACATATTGGGCCACAAGGCTATTCTCAACTTACAAGGCCAAGATGGGCGACCTTTTGTTCTGGGCTCTGGTGATGAGTTGCATCTCGTGTTTTCCCTTTGTGCCAATGGATTCAATCCATTTGGAAACAAGGTAGCAAAAGGTGGCCCATCTGTCACTGGGATCTATATGGTCTGCTTAAACTTACCTCCCAATCAGTGGTATCATGTCAAGAATATGTACCTTGTCGGTGTCATGCCCAGTCCAAACAAACCTTCAATGGAGGAACTCAACCACTTCCTATGCCCTCTAATTGATGACTTGTTGGAATTTTGGAGTCCAGGAGTTTTCTTCTTGCATACCTTTTTGTACCATCATGGACATATCACACGTGCAGCCCTTATTCCTCTCATATGCGACATTCTGGGAGCATGACAGGTGGGAGGATTCGCATTGCATGCATCATCTCTCTTCTGCTCATTTTGTCTTCTGACCTCCAATAGGATTGAAGAAACCAGTCCAGATTTCTGGTGTCTTTGTGACCAGGAGATGCACAGGTGCAATGCAGAAGCCTGGAGAGATGCTCAAACAAAGCAAGAATGAGATGAGCTGTTCAGAACTCATGGTGTGCAGTACAGTGAACTCTTGCATCTTCTGTATTGGAATCCTGTTCTCTTCACCATCTTGGACTCAATGCACACTATTTTCCTATGAACTATCCCACAACTTATCTGCTATATGTGGGGTATCAATGCTTCAGTACTGTGTGGTGATGGTTACACATCGCCAACTACCAAGCCACCTATCAAACCAGACCAGCACAGCCTTCTTGCAGGAATTGAAGCTTTAAAGGCCGGCCAGCTGAATGATCGTCACTCACAGATGCTAAGTTGATTGAAGCAACCAATTCTCTGGTATCTTTGCAAGCAATTTGATCTTAGGTGTGTGGGTACGTGTATCATGATGGCAAGAGAGCTAATCTCATGGGTGTGTGATACTAGTTAAGTTGGAAAAGTCACATGTACCATGATCACGTGCTTCTTCCCTTCATCACACTTTGGCGTTACCCACCACAGTGAGTTACTTGTCAGCTTGGTATTATCAGTATCTGATCGTGTAAGTTCAAGTGCAATCTTACAAGTTGATATCCATGCCTAAGCTTGACTTCATCATGCTCTAGCAGGAGGCTGGATCAAGGCCTGAGATTACTGGTCTTATGGTGAAATTGTGAGCTCTTCCCAGGTTGTGCTACTTGACCAGTCTGCTTTGATGCAACCTTGAATGTCAAGGTCATGGTGAGTGAACTAGCTCGCATGTTTAGAGTCTTATATTAGTAATTCCATGTTCATATCATGTTGAAATTTGTTCACTTTGTTCCATGACCGCATGCTAATCATGATTTGTAATCCAGGCCCAAAATAAGTGGTCTCTTGTTGACTGTCTTTGTTTGTGAGAACATAATTTGAGCCACAGACCTCATAGAATCTTCACTATCACCAAGTATGAGTAGTTGTGCATCAGGTATGGCGTCTTCTTATTCTGGCTTTGGTTTAATGTAACCCTGGTGGCAGGTTCACAAACACTTCCATTGCCGAATGGTACGAATAAGAGCAATGCAGATACAAGTAGTGATGAGTATTTTTCTCCCTCAGAAGGAGAAGGTATTACATCCATGTTGGAGGTACATGTTACATTGCTACTCCAAACCAAACACCCACTGATTATGGATCTAAGAATCTCAAAAATGACTCGGGAGGTGAAGGAGTGTCATATCCCATACATTTGCGCTTCTCATCCGAAGTTCCGGATGTCAGATCCGATCAGATCTGATCCACAGATCCGTACCGGTGACCTGCACCAAACTGGTTTGGTGCATGGCTGACTAATCCTCTCTCACCCTAAGCCTATAAACTAGAGCACACATTAATAGTCCATTTTTTTCACTTTTGCCTCTAGGCTTGATTATTTTTGAAGATTTTTTTATGTAACCAGTTTTACTCCGAAGGCTGTGAGGATGACTAAGAAAGAATCTCATGCATGTCAGGTGACTTAGAAAATTATTTCCCACATGAGTTGTCCTGCGGGAAAAGGCACAAAACCCTAAATATGAAGGACATGTTGAAAAACCATTGCAATAAACAACTGAGAAGTGTAAATATTGAGAGAGAGTCCATAACTTATGTAACCAGCTCTAGACCTTTTGCTTTGCCTCTGTTAGGCCACAGGAAAGTCACATGATTTACCTGTGCTTGACATGACTCAGCTATATACCACAGTGACTCATCTGATATGACTCAGCCTGACTCCAAATGACTCAGATTAAGGTTTATGACTCCATATGACTCATAATGACTCCTAGTAACCTTATTATGCCAGTAGCAAACTATATTGTACTAGTACCACACAGCCACATGTATTTGTCTATATAAAGGGCCCACTTTGAGCAATAGAAGAGAGAGAACTTTTGACCCCCAATTACTAGTGTGAGGTGTGATCATAGCCAACAACAGTGAGAGACTGTAAGATTGGTGAAGGTACCCTTCAGTGAGACAGTAATTAGTGTGAGCTCATTGTTCTCCACAACCAGCAAGGCCTGGTACTGCCTCCTGTGTTTGTTTTTCTGTTTTCTTCTTTTATTTTTCTGGATTTCTTTGTCTTCAAGCATAAGATATTCCACACACTTGTGTTGTCTCTTTAGACCACCTAAGACTTAGAATAGCTTAGTGGGGGAGACATTTGGAGTTGATAAGTGTACGCTTGACCTCACACATCTGAGTAGAGAGAGTGAGCCAGGGTTTCATTGCCACAGCTTTAGCTACTGAAAGGGGACTTGGTATTGAACACCAAGGACGCCCGTTCCTGTATCTGTTTAATACTCATTGTGAGTACCTTGGCAGCAGGTTCAGTAGTACGTAAAGACTCTAAGCATTGACTAGTCCTGACCATTGGTCCTACCTGTTTTGCGCTGAGGGAGTGATCGTTATAACTCCGCACAGTCTGTTGGGATAAAGATTGTCTCAAGACATCCTTCATCCAGGATACGAGTACATGTTTTTCATTTTGTTTTTTTCTTTATTTCTTTTGTCATCATCATAGTCATAGCCACACACATTGCTGACCTCACACAGTACCTTCTACTGACCATAGCTTAGGTATCACTAGAGAACCACCCACGAACGACCACGTTATCAGTCATCGGTATTTGTCTGGATCGCTGACCGTGGAGATAGATTGGTTTTGTAGGTGTTCCATCTATAGATCATCTATCTAAGAAGACATTACTGGAGCCCACCGCGAGGGGTGGTATTGCTATACTAGTTACCCAAGCACATCCAGACCAGTCACCTTCTCTCATCATCAACCTACATTAGCTCAACAACATTACTCCTATCCTCTTCATCAATGAGTACTCAACCACCAAACCCTACAGCAGCTCCACTCAACCCTACAGTAGCTGCACCAACCCAACCCATGCAACCTGCTCATGCTCCCCTTATACTACCCTTGCCAGGAGGAAAGCATGCACCTGCTAAGTTCCGGGGCAAGTATAATGAAGTCAAGAAATTTATCCGTCACTTCGACAAGTTATGCCTTCAGTACCATGTCACCACTGACCAGGAGAAGTGCGAGAATGTTACCCTATACTGTTCATCAAGCATCACACGACTCATCGAGATCCTGCCAAGCTATAGGAGCCATAACTGGACTCAGCTAAAGGCTGATTTCATAAGCTTCTTTGATGCAGACCGGGATGCCAAGCGATATAAAGTTCGCAGTTTGGTGAACTTTGTTAGCAAGCATCGATCTTCATCTATACGGACACTGTCTGAATGGAAGAAGTATACACGAGAATTTGTAGTCATAGGAGGATGGCTACTAGCAAAGAATAAGATTTCAAGTAATGACCATGCTACCTACTTTTGGAAGGGAATACCCAGGACTTTACGTAACAAGATCGAAGCACGATTATTGGCACCGACACCACTAAGAGATATGACAACACCATTCACCTTTGATGAGGTATCCCAAGCAGCAGAAAAGATCCTGCAGCGGGACCGCTTTGATACTGACCTAGTATATTCAGATACAGAAGGATCGGAGAGCGACCAATCAGACAGCTCCACAGACATGGACTCGGATTCTGAGTCAAGTTCAGAAGAAGAATATAAGAAGCAGGCTAAGTCTTCAAAGAGAGCAAAGTATAAGACACACTTACCTACCCGTAAGACTGCTATACGTAAGACTCGCTTTGAGGATTATAGTTCTGAGGACGAAGAAACCCCTATCAGCAAGACTCGCAAAGCAGTACACCGGCAAAGAGCCTCTAAGCAAAGTTCACATGAGGAAGTAGAGAATTTGATTCAACAACTTGGTAGGATGAAAATAGGTGATGCTAATTATAGTACACTATATTACAAAGCTATTACTTTAGATCCTGCAGTCAAGGATATCATTGAGAGTCCCTTAGAGAGAAAAAGGAAAGAATATGCCATGGGCTTAAGAGACACTAGATTCCCTAGTGCTAGATTCACACAGAGAGACAGGGAAACCAGTAACATAGCAAAAGGGATCAACAACAATAGTAGCTACAGTAATATGCCTAACAGATCCAGTAGTGCCCCTAACTATCAGTCAAACCCCTATCCCGAGCGGACTACCTGTTATGGGTGCGGAGAAGAGAATCACGGATTAGCTACATGTCCAAAAATAGAAGAATTACTTACTAGAGGAGAATTAATTAGAACGCGGAACGGACTAGTAATGTTGCCGGGAGAGATACCCCTGAGAAGATGGCCAGGCCAAACACTAGTTAGCGTGTATGAAAATTGGAATAGATCAGCAAAAACTCACTTTGTTAAATGGGCGGAGAGTGCGCGTGATGACGACAGCGAGAGTGAGAGTGAGGAAGATACATTAGAAAGCTATTGGGAAGATGGATATATCAGTAATGAAGAGACGGAGCAAGAGAGAATGAGAGCTTACCCGGCATATAGGACCCAGCGTGAGGGCGCGCGCAAGCGAACAGAAATATTCGATGGCGTCTATCCGTCAAAGGGACGGGACGCGCGTGAGGAAATGAAAAAAGAGCAACGTCAGCGATATGAGTTGAGAGGAGGGCGCCAGTACGCACCTGTGTCTAAGCTACCCAAACCTTTAAGTGAAGTATTAGAGAAGCCGAGCATGCCGCCTCCACCCAAACTAATGGCGCCCGAGGCACGGGAGTTTAAGTTGGCGGAACCTAAGGGAAATTCTGAATCAGTAAGAAAACCCCAGGGAAACCCCAGGGAAGAAAAGGAGAACGTACCTTTAGTAGAGAAAGAACAGAGAGAAGAAAGAAGAAACGAAGTAAGAGAAAGAAACGAACCTAAGAAAAGTTGGACGCGCGAAGCGCACGGGATTGCGCCCAGCGTCGAGAAGGCGCGGTATGATGCGCAAGACGACGACGTCGTCATGGAAGACGATAAGCTGAGAAAAAGTAAGAAGATGGAGTCAGTACGAAAACAGGAGAAAGAAACTTTAAGACACATACCTAGCAATGATCCGAAGGCTTTTAAGCCTTCGGATCAAGTCGTCGAATCTAAAATGGGAGTGAGGCGATCAGAACTCGCCGAAGGCATCAGCGCAAGACATGTACTAAATAGGATATTAGACGTACCGGTGTCTTTAACCGCGGGAGAAATTCTTGGCGTGTCGAAAGAATTGGCCGGGCTTCTGGCCGAGTCAATCAAACCCAAAATAAGCAATAGGAAGGGCGCAGAGTTAAGAAATGACTTACCAGTAAGGAATGGGTTTGCGGCTGAGGGATTTCGAATTGCGGAAATATCTGAAGGAAGGACGAAGGAGCCGTTAATTGAACTCCCGATCACAATTCTCGGGAATAATCTAAAAGCGGTAATAGATACCGGGAGTCAGCTAAATATAGTATCAGAGCGAATATATGAACAATTTGTCAGCCTACTGATCAACCGGAGTAAGACGCTGATACTCGAAGACGCAAATGGCGGGAAAGGGGACTTAAAGGGCCTCGTGTCCCAGGTACCCGTTTTTATTGGGTCCGTACTTACTATTGCGGAAATGTATGTAGGAAAACGCGTGCCATTTGATATTCTACTAGGAAGGCCTTGGCAAATTCATAATGTAGTATCTATACACGAGCGCCCTACAGGCACGTGGCTCGAATTTGGTAATAGCCCTACTAATGATCAGGTATCCGAAGTGTTAGTAGTACCTTCCAAAAATAGAAGAAGCCGTGAGAACGGCGCAAAGAGCTGGCAGATTACATGCGCGGAAAGTTCCGGGACCGAAGAATCTGATCAAGAAGCACTTAAAAATAGTATCACCGCTTCGGACGCGGTTGCTTTGGCATTGCCTAATAAGGCAAATCACGAGGATTGCAGACGCATACTCAAGAAAATTCAATACAGTATCGTCGATCAAGTCTCAAAGATGGTAGATAATTGTGTAGATTTAATTAATAGTACTATACAATCTATAGATAGTACTACTATGGGCAAATCTATAAAAGAGGAAGGAAAGCGAGAGGAAATGTGTGAATCATACCCATCAGTCACAATGGCCCCTAACCGCGCTATCACCTTATTTCAACCTAATCCGGAAATGCTTCAGTACGCCGGATCTACTCATGAGATGCGGTTCACACATCCCGGACATCACGTGTATTGGCACACTGCAAATATCCCACACGCACATTCCATAAACGGCAACCACGAGGCCGATTACTTAGTACTCAATAGCTCCCAGTTCAAAGATCTGCGGGAGGAAGCAAGTCACGTGGGAGAATTCTTACCCAGTATAGTAGTTAGCGCCAAATTTGCAGAACCCGATTTGATCTCCCATTATGGGAATATCACTATACCCGTGGTTGAGCTTCCTCTCGACGCTCGATCAATCCGATCACCCACTCCACTTGCGTTTGCCAAACGTATATCAACTGGCCCTTTCCTTAAACAATACAACGACGACTTCCGCCGTTTTCACATTAGAACTATTCCTCTCCCCACCATTGAGTTCTCTGACTTAGTCCACATGTCAGAGGATGATATTGTCGAGCTCCCCGACGTTTTCGAGCCCAAATTTACAGTAAGTTTTTCTTTAACTAATTTTTCTACTGACACTATCTACTCACAGGATGCTGTTCAGCCAAGTGTTGACCCGCGCTTGACTTACTCTCCTCTCCTGGCCGCTAACGACTCCAAGGATGACTTCAACACGGCCACTAGAATTGGTAGGACTACTAAACGACTCCAACAGGAAGACTCTATAGACGACAAGAACGACCAACGCTGCAAGACACCTCCAACCTCCCCACCTCCTTCTCCTCCCACCACTCTTCCTACCCCTCCCCGCGTTCTTGTCAAAGCGTCGAGCCCGAGCCCGCCGCCCTCTACGCCCACTGAGGAGACTGAGAACGGCCCTGTCTCTAAGTGCGGACCGTTAGTATATGACCCAATGTTTGCGCAGCTACTACCGACTACAGCTACTAACATCTACGTTACCAGGAGCACCCACCTCATCGAGGGATGGGTCGAGTTACTGGATGCCGATGAGGCAGACGATGCGTCAGGCATCTCAGAATGTGAGAGCGATGCCGCCTCCTCAGTAGATTCCGCGGAACAGCCGCCCACCAATGCTGCCTCCCTTTCCCCATCTATGCAATGCCTTGCTCAACTCGCCCACGACCTCGCGGACCCGCTCACGCGTCGTGTTATGCCGCAGCTCGTGCCTGCGCTCGTTTTCAACCATACCCAGGATGCATTAGAAGAACAGGACGAGGGGAAAGACCTTACCTGTAGGAATATGCCCGTCGCCTTCGGGCTCACCATCGACAAGCTCCAATATGACCCCCTCCCGTTTGTTGGGGAGTACGACAAGCAGCTTGTCGATCGGCTGATTCGTGCATGCCAGACTTTAGCCGGCGCCATGGCTCAGCAGGGAACCCGCGAGCTTGGGCTCGAGCTCGCTAGCTTTCACACCACCCGTCCTAGTTCCATTTTTCACTACAATGCTACTGACTACGCTAAGCACATCCTGCGGGGAAACAGTCGCCTCTATACTCGCTTGCTTGAACTTAAGGACATGCGCACTTCGGCATGCACTATCCTTCACCTTGTTCACGCCACGCTCACTCCAGCTCAGTCGCAAGAATCCATGCTTAAAGATATTTTTATTATTGTCGTCGATGGTGTACGCTGCATCCCTGCCACAGTCAACCGAGCTACATTCTTTCTCCAGCTCTGCCCTTCTTCCAACCCTCTGTTCACCTTGGAGGAAACCGCTGCATTGCGCACGGCGTCCGGCATGTTTCGTTTCTACGGTAGTTTTCAACTCGCTGATACCATTGACGACCTCCTCGAGCTCTCCCTCCCAGACGAGGACACGGTTCATGAGCTCCTGCAAAACTACTCCCTCGACGAGCTCCGCGGGTACCGGCGTCA
Organism: Suillus cothurnatus; assembly: GCA_016758765.1. Lineage (NCBI taxonomy): Eukaryota > Fungi > Basidiomycota > Agaricomycetes > Boletales > Suillaceae > Suillus > Suillus cothurnatus. Next base: position 152,971 of record JABBWL010000164.1, read on the forward strand.
AGCCGAACATCAGAGTCAACGCCCTCCTACATTGTGCCGAGTCTCAGCAGGAGTTATTTGGTGCAGGTCATCCAGTGGAAACTGAGAAATCAATCGTCCCCGATTGTCAAAACGGAGGGGTTGGGGTGTCTGGTGCCAAGCTGGCAATGTTGGGTTCATCTTCCGTATTTGGGAAAGGGTATCGTAAGGGATTGGTCATAAGGTTGTTCAATGGCAAAGGAGGCAGCTCTTCAAGGGCCTCACCCTCTCGAGCTCTTCTCAGCTCTCGCTCCACTTCATCTATCATGTTGTTTAATTCCCGTGCCACATTGAATATGTAGGTGCATGTGGGACATCTCCATCGCAACAGGTATGAGCCTCTCATTCGAATCCCTGCATAGGCACGCAAATCAACTTGGTAGTGAGGATCTCCATGTGGGTGCATTTCCATTGCATGCCATGTTAATGAGCTTCCCAGGCAGTCTATTTGACTTTCTGCTATGGTGAGCTGCTGCCGAAGGTGTTGCTCATTAGTGTAAATCTTGCCAAGGCGAAGATTTGTAGTAGGGAGGATTCCGGGCTCAGGACAAGGGTTTGGTTCATGACCGAGTGCAACCCGGGTTGCCCTATTCATCTTTCTCCAAGTTGGATGGTAGTAGTGGGGTAGGTGTGGTTCCTGGTTCTCTTCAGATAACCAGTGTGTCGACTAGTAAAAATGAAAAGTGCAAGCGTGTATGTAGTATACAACAAGATGGCGCGAATGGGCATTTGAGCTGGTTTCTGTCTTACTCTAGCTTTCGTAATCCAAGGTTATATAGATGTCCAAAATGATTTAACTACTAAATGAAGGGATAACAGGCAGTAAAGAGAAATATTCTTCAAACTACAGTGGGGGTAGTGGGCCCAGGCTTCTAACTTGACTCAATAACTCTTCCAAACGGTGGTCCTGAGAACTGCGTACCAAAATTTCTCCACCTTCACTTTGTCTGCCAATTTCAAAACTCTCAGCTCCCTCAGCTTCTTTCTTCAAATCCTCTAATACCCGCCGGATTGATGCAGAGGTGGGAGGGTAGTAAGTGTCAAGGCGAATGGTGCACTGTTTGATCCAACGCATGAAACGAGCGCTATCTGGAAGGCGAATAATGCCAAGAGGCAGGATGAGTTGGACATGGGGGCAAGGGTAGGGATCATTGGGATCATGGGTGACTGAGGCAATGCTGACAATCAGGACATTGTCATAGTGCATTACTACATGAGAGATGCGCCCAATGAAGAAGTTGCGGAAAGGGGAAGTGTCTTCCAGGCATACAATGCTATGGAAGGGG